>JAPYZT010007754.1:0-17631 GCA_030522965.1 Tryphoninae sp. A BG-2022a | reverse complement strand
AGCACGAAAAGCAGTTACGACAAAACTTCGAAAGATCAAGAAAAATGCAGAAACTCCCAAAGTTCTTCGATTAAAATTATCACCAAGAAAAAAAAAGGTCAAACATTCTTGTAGCGACACCAGCGCCGCGAGTAATTGTGAACAGAACTACATTGGGTGACACATTTCTCGGTTCAATCGAAACTACGTGCATATTCCTTTTACAATAACCTAAATTCTTGGTTATGATTAATGAACCTAGGAAACAAAAGAAGCAACTTCAACAGAGCAAAATAATAAAACAAAAAAAAATAGTGAAACAGAAAAAAAACGCCTGTTTATATATGAGCAAGTATAATAGTTCACTCGTTGTCCGCAGGAGGCTCTAGGGCGCGCCACGCGACAATTCACACACGAAAAAGCGCGAGGCGTCGATGCACCTCGCGTCATTGGTCGCGCCGGTCTCCGATAAAAGTGCGATGCAAGAGAAGAAAGGCGACGAGGCTGCTAAGAACGTGGTTGGCGAGAGAGGGCTAGTAGTAGGGGGATTGTGATACGCTCTGTTCTCCGCAAGGTGGCTCTGCGAGCAGCAAGGTACGAGAAAAGACAAAAACGGCGAAAATGTGAAAGAGAGAAGAATCGCTGTCGTTGGTGGTTTTCTATACGCGGGGATGAAGCGAGTGGAGAAAGCGAGACGGCAGAGTCGAGAACGCCAACCGGTGTTTTCGGCCTTATACGCCTCGAGTACGAGAGGGATGGTAAAACTATAGAAAGACAGAGAGCGAGACAAAGATATTTTGGAACAGGAACGGGATGGAATGAGACAACTAGACGCTAGCGACAAAAGGACGGGCGTTGAGAGAACGAGCCGAGGGTTGCGTATACACGCGGGCGCATGTATACACTCTCGGGAATTTCCGTGAACGTTCGGTCGCCTCGGCTCTTTGTGCGCCTCGTCTATCCACCACTACCGTCGGTCAAGATGGCGCGCGGTACGCCGAGGGGATTGGCCGAATGCGCTGTTGAACCTCTTCGGTATTCAGTAGCCTCCGAGGCCTTGCAGCGAGCATATCGACGCTCGTCTGTACGCGATTGAACAGCCACGCTAGTTGGATACATCGTGAATTTCGAAGGGGGGTACGAAATATCTCTCATCTCGCAATGGCCGCCGTGCCAGGCTAGAGAGAGGAGCCTCTCTAAGCCTAACCCTTGCATAATAAACGTTACCGGCCAACTAAAACAACCTAAAGAATAACCCACCAGCGAGAATACGAGACCGAGGCTCTTTGTCGTATCACCGTGGACCAAACAAAAAAAAAAAAACGACAACAAAAAGAAACAAACCGGCAATCGGGAGAAAACAAAACCACCGCACAACCGGAGGATTCATCTTCCGGCGTTACGCGCTCCCCCTATTATCGTCTATATCGTGCGAAAACTCCATAACTTTCGACACAGGATTTTTGGTGTTCGTGTGTGCAACTTATCGTGGATAAATCTTCGTTTAATTCGTTTATCATCCGAGCTTTCGTGTTCGGGTCACGCGGGTTCTAACGTGCACTGAAATAACGTACGCGTGTTATATATATATATAAATATATATACACATATACGTATATATATATGTATATACAGAAAGTACGATTGTACAAAGTTGTTACTTGGATTCCGGGGTGGAGTGTACGGTGCCGGGTTCAGTGAATCACAATCCTCAGTGTTTGAAAGAATTTCTTCGCGTCTACCGAATTCTTAATTCATTCTTGACAAGGAAATAAGATTTAAGAGAAAAAAAAAAGAAACAAGCGTTTAACCTAGGATCGTTGCTAATTCTCATCCGCTCACTCGTGGCTCTGCGTGACCGCCATTTTTGTTTCTTCGTTTTTCTTGTGCGTTTCGAGGAAAAAAGTAGTACTCGCGAATCGCGAGGACAAACCTCGAGTCGAATAAACCCAGGGAACCTGTGTGTCGTTTTTTTTCTTTTTTTTACTCTTGTTTTTCTTACCCTTCTGTCGGTGTGTGATTTGTGAGTGTGTACATTGTGCGTGTATCAGGATCGTCGCAGCTGCCGGACTAGGGGAATTTTGTTTTTCCGTCGCTTGTTCTTTTTTTTTTCTTCTCACGTGTACGACCCCGAAAGGAAATACGGAGAAGAAGGAAAAATCTAGGCTCGAGACGACGTAACGAACTAATCCGTTTGAAAAGAATATCTACTTTATTTAAGGTGAGTGTGTTTATCTCGTTAATCGTGTAATTTTCTCCCGTTCGTACGTGATTCGTCGTGCCGACGGCAGAGGGGGAGGAAAGAAAACGATGGGATTCGTCGAGTATCTCGTAGCGACGGTTACCGTCGGACATTAACGACTACCGGCTTAGGACAGTGGTTAGCTGTTTTAACGAGTCCGTTACGTGGAATAGCGAATTCCGTAATTTCTAATTCGTCGACTTTCCGACGGCCGGCGACGTAGCGAAGAAAAATAATATAGCGAATATTTTTTTCTCTCTCCCCCCCCTCTCGAAATATATTTGCCGATTTAAAGTTTATTTTTTTTTTCTCGTGCGACCGAGCCAAGGTGACTCGAGTTGGAATATTTACCAACCGTTCGGCCATCGCTGTACACGCGTACACATTTTTGTATGCGTTTAAGTGGGCGCGTACTTTTTTTTTTTTTTTTTTTTTGTACGAATCAGCTGCCAAGCACTCCCGTCAAGTTAATTCTCCGAATACGTTTGGAGTATTATAAGCCTCGACGAGTACCTCCTTCAATGTTTATCCAACTCGATATTAGCTATATTTTCGAGAAAGAACGCGAGTCAAAGAGGGCTTAGAATTTTACGACCATTTGCATTCCGATCTTGAAGCGGCTCTCTTCGGCCAACACAGAAGAATAAACACTAGTATTAAATGTATTACTTACAGTACTCGTTATTCTAAAAAAATTCTCCCTACTTTTATTCTTCTTCGTCTTCTTCTTCTTCTTATTATTATTATTATTATTATTATTAATATTATTATTGTTGTTGTTGTTGTTGTTGTTGTTGTTGTTGTTGTTGTTGTTGTTGTTATTTCTTTTTTTCCAATTTCGTAAGATTCTCGTTTCTGCCTATTGGTACGTCCCGACTGGAACCTATGCACCCGGTTTCATGCTAGACACGTACAAAGCGAGTTACGCATACGTATCGAGCGATTAAACATAGAACGCAGTCGTCTCGCGTAACTTTGAATTAATTATCCGCGGGTGTATATGGATTCATTGACGAGCCTCGTGGGAACTGGTTTATTGAGCTTACGTATAAACGCACCCATATACAAACACACACACACACACACACACACACACACACACACACACACACACACACACACACACACACGCGCGCGCGCGCACACACACACACACACACACACACACACACACATACACACAAATCTATATATAATTTCTCAAACGACGAATAACGTCTGAATGGTCTTGCATTGCATTTTCATCGTTTTGTCTTGTTTCTCACGTTCATACAAAACCCATCTGGTTTACACAATTTCCAATAACGTTTTACGTTCGTCTCTACAAAACCAGCTACTACTTTAATTCTATATTATAATTTTATTGCCTTGGTATAATTCGACATAAATTTATGAAACTTGGCGATGGTTACACGATGCTTAACGATGGCGAACTAATATGGCGTCACCTAATTCGCATACGCTACGGCCCGTCGGCAATGATAATTCAAAGCTGCAAAGAGAAGTGTCGAGTCGAAGGGTAGAATAGGGAAGAAGGGCGAAGGACGAGGACGACAGGGTTGTGGGAAGGGAGGAGGGAGTGTGAGAGTTTTGTAATTAAAGTTTAAGTTCACATAGGGAAATGCGGAAAGTGCCGAGGGCCGTTCGGTCGAGTCTCTCTCCCCTCTCTCTCTCTTCTCTCTCTCTCTCTCTCTCTCTCTCTCTCTCTCTCTCTCTCTCTCTCTCTCTCTCTGTCTCTCTCTCTCTCTCTCTCTCTCTGTCTCTCTCTCTCTCTTTCTCTCTCTCTCTCTCTCTCTCTCTCTCTCTCTGTCTCTCTCTCTCTCTCTCCTTCTCTTTCTCTCTCTCTCTCTCTCTCTCTCCTTTTACCATCCTTACTTTCCACGAGTTAACGTGGCTCTACATATTCCGCGTATTACCCTACCCGAGTACGTTATGTGTAAGCAGCCTCGAGATGCAGATTGCATGTAATAATACAAGCCGCAGCAACTGCATCTACTTATATATACGTGTATCCCTTACGTTACATATATATCCATGATGCAGTTCTCGAAATTCTATAGAATCTCTACATTATGCGAGGACACGTTCTATATATCTGCTCGGATGATCCGCAGGTGCATCGCTCTCTCGCTCTCTCTCTCTCTCTCTTGGTACAACTCGTGCAAATTCTTCTCTCCTCTCGCTCCATCTCACACTCATTTTCTCTCCCTCTGTCCCTCTGCTCCATCCGTACATACGTAAGGCACGGTACTATGTGCCATACACTCTCGTTAAATCCGTGGATCTCTCCCGCGAGACCGGATCCCTCCCTTGGTGTGTTCTCCATGCTTCTGCTACCCTCTCTCCTGCCCTACTCCATCATTATTCGCATCCCTCTCGCTCGCACGGTGTTCGCACTGGTGCGAGCTCTGCCCGAATCGAAACGTGTCCGAATGCAAGCGAGTATATAAGAGCGCCTCGCTGCGGTGGATGAGGCGAAGTAGTGTGAGAAGGAGAAGCGATCAAGCGATGGTAGTGCGATGGTGGTGAAGTGGCGTGGCGTTGGTAGTACTGTGGCGGGCATGAAGGGCGAAGAGGACGAGTGCTTCGTGCACGCTGCCACGGTGGTTATGTGTGCGTCCTGTACTGGCGCGCGGCGTTCGTTTCTCTCTACCGTTCCGAGAGGTGGTTGCTTGCTTTGCCTCTGCCCGTCTTGCTATCTATGCTGTTTTCTCTCTTACAGTATACCTCGCTGTGCTATACCTACAGCTATCAACACACTCACACAACACACATACACATGGATATATACAGGGTGAATTTCATAAGGTGTAACAGGCTTCGTTCCTAGGAAGATGGGATTATTACAAACAAAAGTTGCAAATATACATTAGAGATATTATTAATAGTTTATGAGATATAAGTTTTTTAAATTGGTCCAATCAGAGCACGTTGAGAAGCGTTAGACCCGCCCACTCCAGTCCTAGACATAGAGATAGGCCAGTGTAGGACGTTACATTTGGGGTTGCAGAATCTAGAGTAGACAATTTTATTTATTATATTATTACGCAATTATTTTTATGTCCCGGCCATAGGCTGTTAGGACGGGGAGTGGGCGGCTCCAACGCTACTCAGCGCGCTGTGATTGGACCAGCTTAAAAAATGTATATCTCGTAAACTATTAAAAATATCCCAAAAGTATATTTGCAAACATTGTTTGTAATGATCCTATCTACTTTGTAACGAAGTCTGTTACACCTTACGAAATTCACCCTGTATATATATAGAAATATAAACGTGTATGTATAGTAATGTATTTACGTTGGGGGTATAGACGTACTCGTTTCCTCCTCGCCGGTGTCTCTCTCACCTTAGCGGCTGCCCCGGCGTTGCCATCTCCGGCGCGAGGTCGACGACGACGACGACGAAGCAAGCAAGCAAGCAAGCACAAGCGCATTAGGAATTCTCCCCTATCGGGATTCCTGCGAATTTATTGAATTTCACGAAGCGTGCGACACGTACGCCCTATACATTGCACGGATATATATATATATATATATATATATATATATATATATAAAGGATACAGGTATCTCTGCACCTTGCTCCTTACTCTTGTTTCACTTATTTATTGTTATTTATCTACTTAAGAATACCCGCTACGCTTTCCTCGATTCAACGAGATATAAATATAGATATATATGTATCTGTGCCACGAAGCAGGGCGTTGATACCATTACCCATGGCAATAACCATTAACGTTTTGTATATTTCGTCGTTATACGCCTCTCGCATGTACAATCTACTCTCTCTCTTCTCCCTTTCCTTACTTCACTATCAACGACCGTTCGAGCTATACGCGTATGCACAAGAGGGTATTACTTTAGACAGTTCGAACGACGATATCGCATTTCGTCGAATACAAAAATTACTTTATGATGTTTTTTAAATTCTTTTTTCTTTTTTTTTCTTATCTAGTCTCGTCGAATGATTTTGGACGAATTGTCTTATTGGATGGAACAATGCGGGTATTATCCTAGTACAGTTTCCTAGTAATATACGCTTCCAGTCATTCTCTACTTTTCCTTCTCTATCTCATGTTTTAGAGCGTACATGGTTAGAGATAATGATGTATGTGTGTACCCTATGAAATTTTAAACATTATGGTTTTTTTTTCTTCTCTAGTATTGTCAAATGATTTTGGGTGAATTGTCTTATCTCACAGAAAAATGCAACCATTATCCTAGTAAATTTTCCTAGTAATTTTTTCTAGTAATATACGCTTCCAGCCATTCTCTACTTGTCCTTCTCTATCTCATATTTTAGAACGTACATGGTTAAAGATAATGTTTGTGTGAACCTCATGAATTTTTTAAAACTCTGTTTTCTTTTTTTCTTATCTACTGTTGTCGAATGATTTTGGACGAGTTGTCTTCTCGAATGGAAAAATGCTGGTATTATCCTAATCAATTTTCTCCAATACACGCTTCCAACAATTCTCTACTTATTTTTCTCTATCTCATGTTTTACAACGTCCATGATAGAAGATAACAGTGTACGTGTGTTGAATAGATAACTTTATCTATTCCGAACCATAAGATTGTATTTCGTCGAAGACAAGAATTACTTTACAAATTTTCAACAAAATTCTTTTTTTCTTTTTTTCTCTTTCTTATGTTATCGAATGATTTTGAGCGAATTGTCTTATCACACAGAAAAATGCGGTCATTATCCTAGTAAATTTTCTGTAATACACGCTTCCAGGGATTCTCTGCTTGTCCTTCTCTATCTCATGTTTTGGGACATACACCAATGAAGATAACGTTGTATGTGTGTGACAAGTTTGTCAACGTGGTGTGACGTTCGTGGCCTTAAGACCCCCCGGGCTATCCAATTGTCCGATGATTACCACCGATGCGCTCAATCTCCCCCTCCTCCTCCCATCTGTCTCCCTCTCTCGCGTGTAGCTCCCTCGCAATTTGCAACCTGTTCTACCATCGGACATTTCACAAGCTTCCTCAATTTCTTCCTTCATCTTTCTCACTCGCGATAACGATTAATTTTATCTCAAATCTTACTTATCATTCTCATTATCATTACCCCGTAACAATAGTTCACAATACAATTTATTTTCCCCATCGACATTTTACACGAACAATATTCAACCGTATCGTCACGATTCTCCAGCAATTTTATTACTCTCGCATTATTTCTTTCAATCGACCTTTTTTTTTTTTCTCTATTTTATCATCCTACACGTTTATCGTTATCCCCGGATTGAAAACTAACGTTTTATCGAACAAGCGCACTTCGAAACGATTCTTTTTTTACGGTTACAAAATGAAAAAAGAAAATTTATCCTCCTCGCTTCTATACGATCGGTAATGAAATCATTTATCGTATCGAGCTCAAAACGATCCCCTCGTAATAATGCGTGTAAAAAAAGGAAGAGAACACAATGGAAAAACCGATTTGTGACCGTGGTAATGAAAAACTCGTTTTAAAATTTCGTTCGTTTCCAACTCCCGCGATATAAAAACAACAACGTAACAAAAACAAGAACAACAATAACAACGAACTCAATTTTTTCCCTCGTCTCACACAGAGCGTAGTACTGTCTAAGTGTGAGCGCGCATATACCGTTTCAACGTCGCGCCGCGAGAGCGCGGGCGCGTGAGATTCCCGGCAGCGCCATCACACGCGCCGGACGTGGAAATGTCCCAGGCAATTACTGTCCTCGAGAGCCTCCAGGCATAGAGGGACACAACGGGAGAAAAGTGGAGGAACTGGGCTACGCACGTGCCCGCGATAATTAGCTCTGGAAACTGGAAAAACCTCTACATATATATCTATATCTATATATGTATATATTTATATCTATATCTAGCTATATATATATATATATATATATATATATATATATATTAATATTAGCTATATATGTATATATCTATATCTAGCTATATATATATATATATATATATATATATATATATATATCTGCATTGTATATGCATCGTTACGGGAGAGTAGTAGCGACGGTACAAAAAGTACATACTAGGGTTGAGGGGTAGAGGTCCCGTCAGACGAGAGACCAGCCTCTCTGCCTGCTCACCCTCCCCTCTTCCTCTCTTACTAGCCATGCCCTCCCCCCCCCTCCCTCTCCATCCAGCAAGAGTCCTTCGGTACTCACGCTGGTTTGCAAACAACGGGTTCAGTGTTGGAACAGTCAGTGGAGAGAGCAGACGTGATATATTTTTTGCGGGTATGGGACGAGGGTGGGGTTTTTTAAAGAATCGCGGAAAGGGTTGGTGAGGGAAAAGGGCGGCGGCACTGGGTTAGGGGAGGGGAGGGGTTTTATTTGATTTTAGAGCGAGAAGGAAGGAGAATGTTGAGTACAGGAGTGGGAGAAGGATTGTGCGAGAAGGGAGAGAACGAAATATGGGAATTGAAGATTGTACGTATCTTCGGTTTATATTTATAGACACGTTGCGGTATAGGGAAACAAAAGAAAGAGAGAGAGAGGGGGAGAGAGAGGGGTCTTGATTCTGTCAACAGTTTCATACGGAAGGAAAAATATCGGATAACATATTTGTTTGATTCAATTTTTGTACCGGACTCTGAGACTGTGGGAAGTAAAAAGTCGAGAAAAGGGCGAGTGGCGAATGAACAAATTTAACTGGGGGAAAAATAATGGAATTAAAACGATAGCTTTTGCTTACAGAAGAAAAGGGATAGTACGAGAAATTCATACACACGTCGGGTATGAATAATTGGATGGAGAGGAAAAGAAAAACGTTCGACAAACTGTAACAAACTGTTAAATTTTAACAGACTGAGATCGTTCGAACTAATTGTAAAAAGCAGGAAAAAACAATGGTTTGAATAAATATTATGTATTTTTTCTCAGCTTGAAACTTTCTGACTTTTGTTGGAAACTTTTGTTTTTTATTATCGTTCGAATTTGTTATTAAAACCTGGATTTTACGTTAAAAAATTAAAGTTGACCTCTATTTGACCTTGACAATTGGTAGTAAGGCTCGCTATTATCCGATCCTAGCTTGAAATCTTACGACTTTTGTTGAAAACTTTTTTTTAATTATTGTTCGAGTTTGTGATTAAAAAATTAAATTTTGGGTTGAAATATTTGAGTTGGCCTCTATTTGACCTTGACAATTGGTAGCAAGGCTCGCTATTATCCAATCCTATCTTGAAATTCTATAACTTTTCTTCAAAACCTTTTCTATTGTTCTTTGAATTTGTGATTAATAAATTGAATTTTGCGTTAAATAATGATCGCTGACCTCTATTCGACCTTGACCAATTGTTTCTAAGGCTAAAACCTAGCTCGCCATTGCTCGACCCCGGCTCGAAACTCTATGACTTTTGTTGGAAACTTTGTTTTTTTTTCCACCATTGTTTGATAAGAAAAAAAAATAAATAAATGCTCTCTATATCTATATAGTTATACCGTCAAGTTACCGGTGGAGTTTTGATTGCATTTCTGACGTTACGTCTCTGTTCCTACGCGTGAGTATAAAACGCGAAAACACGTCGTGTGGGTTACTCGTCGGTCTCTCCGCCCTTTCCCCGAGGGCGCTTGGGTCTAGTTCGTATCAATTTTCAAAGGGGTCGAGCGAGAACTGTACAGAAGCGCCGCAGCGCCCTTGCCGCGAAACGCTCGGGTTTGACGTAGTGCCAACTATAGTAACACGGGCAATGGGAGCCAACGCGCGTGCGAGAGAGAGAGAGAGAGAGAGAGAGAGAGAGACCAACAGTACGCGATATAGCTCATTGCGAAAGGGTCGATAGCACAGCTGGTAGGACTCGTTACCAACGCGCTTCTCTTTCCTTTTCTCCCTTTTTTCCTACTCCTCTGTCTCTACGGGTCTCGTTCTTTCTCGCTCGAATTTTTATTCTTTTCATCTGCACAAGTAGCGCTCGCACGCGCGCGCGCGCTTGTAGCCCTCGTTGCCTCTCGTATATATATATATATATATGTAAATATAGATGTATGTGTATGCAGATGTAGTAATGCATTACGCACGGTGGGGATAGAATTGAAATGTTCATTCCGCCGTGGAGAGAGAGAAAGAGGGAGAGAGAGGGAGAGTCCAGAACGAGAGAGCGTTGTAGGAAACGCATCAGATGCACTTGAAAGAGCGAAACGAGGAAGTTAGTTTTATTCTCATGAGATTCGGATCTGTCTCTCTTCCTCTATCCCTCTTTTTTTTCTCTTTTGTTCTCTTCCTTCGCATTTCTCTGTGGCTCCTTTATTAACTTCACCCACGAATTAATTAATATTTTAAATGAAAATGAAAACTCGCGTAATCGTATCAGTTGCCATTGAGAATACACGCTCGCACGCACACGTTCCACTTTTCTTTAATTTTCATGATGACTTTTGAAATGTGTAAAAATTCTCGTTATGTTCTTTGGTACATTCATTGTGTAGTGTGAATTCGTACACGCGACAAGAATTATTTTATGCATTTTTGTTAATTTGTTATGCAATATGCCCTGGATATTTTCATGTTCCACGCGACTTAATAAAAAATAATATTTTTCTACCTATCTTATTTATTATACCATTTTCAATTAATTACAAAATCTCACCGATATATCGATATATCGATATTTTTTCGATATATCGACGATATATCGACATTTTTTTTTTCGATATACCGATATCGATCTTGATAGTTTTCAAAAGTATCGATATATATCGATAGTTTTTAACTCTTCCAACAGCCCTAATTTTATGTACACATATCGTCACATATGAGGCTAGGTCGAACCCACGATGTTCTAGAAAAAAAAAATAGCCTCTAGCGAACAATCGAAGGAAAGTTTTCACAGTGGTACGGGGGAGGGCAGAGAACATCGAGTGCGTTTGTAACGTCGGTCCTCTTTTTCCGTCAGCGCTACGCTGCACCGTACTGTAGTATACCACTCGATTCTCGATAAAGCCGGGCCTTCATTTCAGTGCGGGTAGAAAATTTCGGTGAGTTAACCTGGCAACGTTGGATAGTCTCTTCGCCCTTTCTCTCTCTCTTCCTCTCTTCCCTTGATCCTTCCACCGACCATTTCGCTTCGGGGTCTTCTTCGATTCCTTCGGTTGGCCGTGGCCGTGGCTGCGGCGTCGGCGCATCTTTCGTCTTTCATCTCTCTCTCTCCCCCCCCCCCTCTCTCTCTCTTTCCTTCGACGCTTCGAGAAAGAGAGAAAAAGAGGGAAGGAGAAACAGATAGAGAGAGAGAGCAAAGTACATGGTTCATGAAGGAGAAAGAGCGAGAGAGAGAGAGAGAGAGAGACACCACCTTCGCTTGACCGGAACGGTGTTGTGCCTTTCGTCCTTCCTCGCCCTCGGGCCTCAACACACATAACAGACGGAGCGCGCTGCCTGCTGGTGTGTCTTTCTCCATTTATCCACCGAGAACCCTCGGTCACTAGCTCTTCCATGTCGCATAGCTATGTGTATACATTTGTGTGTGTGTGGCGCGTGTGTCCGTGTGATTTTCATATATATATATATATACACCTCTTGGCCTTATGCAGTGTCTGCCGTTTGCCTGCAAGCACCGAGAGATGCACCGCGCTCTTTCGCGTTGCACGTATCCCTTCCAGACCGCATCGGAACTCGAGCGAGAGCGAGCTCGAGCGCTCTTTTACTTTCCCTTCTTCCTTTTTTTTGTTTTTTGTTTTCGTTTTTTTATATTTTTTTTTATATCTTGCTTTCTCTCTCCCTCTCTCTCTTTTCCTCTTCTTATTTTCGCGTCCGCGTGGCCTCCACTGCCTGCTGCCGTTTCAACCCCTCGTCCTACATTGTATGTATATGTATATCGATACGTGCACCTAGATCCAACGATGCATACAGCACGGGGGAATAAAACTACATAGGGTCGCGTGCAGTCTCGCTATGGGTCGTTCTATGACGAATTTGTGATAATTCACACACGGTTCGGTGTCGATTCTTAACTTTTTTTCTGTAACTGTAGCTTGATTTTAAAATATTCGTGATTTTTTAATACATTTTTTGCATTAAAATTAATTTTTTCAATTAATATCGGGGGAAAGGACTAAATAATTGGGGATTTTATTATGCGAAATTGTCAGATGAGTTTTATATTTGTTTCTTTCTTTACGGTGATTGCATTTTTAATCGTAATAGACTGGCGAAGAACAAGTCCGAAATGATTCGGATCGTAAAAGTGGAAGAAGTTGAGACGGAACGCCTTATACGTAAGTATGTAGACACGTGTGTACATAAAAGCGTCCAGCACGATCGCCGGAACTGTGAAAACGTTCCTCTCTTTATCGCCGCCCCCAGAGACTCCAGTTTGCTTCTAGAGAGGGCTCTCACCTCTTTGCCTCTCTCAGAGGCCTGGGGCGTGCTATTTTCCCTCTTGCTCTCCGTCTGATCCGTGGTCGTTTAGGGATTTTTGCCAGATTCTTCAAATCCTCCGATGCATATATGTACGTTGGATGTCTGTCGGTGGAGTTGGAGGATACGTCGCAGATTTGCGTGTATTTGAAGCTTGCCGAGCTTTATTTTTCGCAATCTCGATGTTACATTTTCGTTCTATTTATATTTTTATTATTATTTTATTACGATGCTCGGGGAACCGCGAGTGTAACGTTTTATGTACTTGGTCCGTGCATTAAGAATAGCGTATTCGAGTTAAAGTATTACCGCGGGCAGTTAAAGTTCTTCCTCGTGTATAAATCGAACGTGTATAAGCTTTCTCAATGGACTTGTACGCATTCGAGGTGATAAAATACCTGGTGGTTACCATAAAACCCTTGTTTTTTTTACACATATCGAGAAATATGCGAGCGTCGTGAAAGAACTAGAAATAACACTATCTGCCATCCAACGTAATGGTCTGTAATCACGGGTATGCCCGCGCGGTAGAGAGAGAGAGAGTGGGGGAAGCGCTAGCGATAGGCCGGTGCGGAGTGAGTGGTGGAACGGCGGGCGGAGTGGGGGAAGGCGAGAGCGCAGTACGCGACTGGACGTTAAACGGTCAACACACTCCGCTCTCCACATCTCAATGGTTTCCTCCTCGCTTTATATTTTACCGCGGACACTCCAAACTCCAAATGTACGTCTATACACGCGTGTACACTTCTAAACCACTGATGGAGCCAAGGGAAAGTGGTACAGATCTTCCACAACGCTGATGCTTTTCCGTACATACGTCGAGTGTATAGTGAAACATTTGCTCTTTGCTTCGTTCTCAACGACTCGTTCTCGTTTTACTCCGGATTTTACTTTTCGTGAGAATTCCCGTTTGGCCAGTTTCGTGTGCTCTTTCCTGTGCACAGGAAAGGGAAACGAGATCGACGAAAAGAGAGAACGTCGAGAGACGCGCCTCTATCGTACAGTAACTACGACGACGACGACGACGACGACGACATCGATCGCCCGTTGGTGTTGGCCAGAGGCGGCGAGAGAAACGGCGGGTGCTGGCGTTTTACGAGGGTTTCACGAGGAATACGGAAGGAGCGCAAAAGAGGCAAGAGAGTGGAGGGTAGCATTGCTCTATACAGCCGAGTGCCGGCGTTTCAATAATGCAGTAGCCTCCACACCGTCGAACGAGACAGATACGAAACGTTATACGTACATATACACATACACACGCCTATATAAATATATACATATCTATATACATATATAACTGTTATAGGCGCAGAGAGCAAGAGACCCCAACAGTGAATTTCCAGAGCAATGCTATGGCAATACACGAAGAGTGTTGTAGTAGATATATAATACATATGGCAATGCTTATATATATATATATATATATATATATATATATACGTTTGAAAGTACGAAGATGCTCACTGTCCCAAGTACTATATATCTCAACGAGGAGAGAAACGCGAGCGTGATTGTGCCTCGCCGCCATCCATGTTTCCCCTCGCCTCTCGTTCTTTCCACGAGTTCGCATCGTTTCACATCCCCGCCTCCGTCTCGACCTCACGGTTGCCGATCCAACACGATATATCGGCCGATACATAAACTACGTGTTATACACCTCTCCTCTTCTCTCACCCTCTTATTCCGGGCACCAATACACACGCGGTTGTTTGTCACGAGTAACACGACAAATAAACACGAACCTATAAAATTTTCACGTTCGACACCTGCAACTCGCGCCGGAAAAAGGATTCGATATTATTTGTCCTCGGGAAAGGTGGAGATTGCAAGAGGAATGAGACATTTTCTTCCTTTCTAGGAAAAAGGAAAAATCGTTTTTTGAAAATTATTATGATTATTATGATAGTGCGATCGTGTTTTAATATTGTGTAAAACGAGGATCGTTACAACGATCCGCGTAGCTAGCTCAGGTGTGAGCAAAGAGACAAAACGGAGGGAACTAAACAATAACAAGAACAACAAGAACAACAAGAACAACACGAAACAACTTTGAGAGAATCGCTTATCGCGTCTGTGGTACACTCGAGCATATTTTCCTAGCACGTCGAGATTCTTCTCTTCTCTCTCGCCCTTACTCTAGCGCTATAGGGCGCAAAGGGTCGGGGGAAGGGAGGATAGGGAGCTTTCCGTTCCGGCTGTCCGGTTAATCGTGGAAAGTTTTATGACTCGCCGAAAACTCGGCTGCATGTGGAAACAGCTACGAAAGTAGAGGATGGGTGTCAGCGGAGTTTTGGAGGAGACGGGGGAAGGTCGCGGGTACCGTAGAAGGGCAGGGTGGAGGAAAATGGCTAGAACAGATATAGAGGGAAGATATGCTAGAGCTAGGAGACTCAGGGACAAAGCACTTACAAGCATTACGCAGCACGACAACGACAACTACGACGAGAAACTAGACGAGCGACTTTGCAGACGTACACACAGCGAGGGTGAGAGAGAGAGAGAGAGAGAGAGAGAGAGAAAGGGAGAGAGAGAGAGAACGAATCCCTTCCAGTTTTAGTTTACAACTTCCCGAAACACGAGGAGGAACGACAAAATACAAACATAGACCAACGACAATGTCCTTATTATACAAGTTTCATACACTCGAGCATGTTTACGCGAGAGAAAGAGAGAGAGAGAGAGAGAGAGAGAGAGAGAGCATGGGTAAACTGCGAGACACTTTTTATTCTCAAACTAGGTAGATTCCATTTAATATCGTAGAAATATCATAAGTATTATAGAAAAAATAATAATAATAATAACTGGGAGAAGAAAGAACGGAAGACATTTTTGTGGGACGAATTTTAAAAGCTTTACAAGTGTGTCTCCTTTCTTTTTTCTACTCGTTTTTTTTTTTTCTACTCGTTTTTTTTTTTTTTTTCTTCTCGTTTGTTCGTTGTCGTCGCGTGTTCCTTACGTGGAATAAAAATAACATCAGTTTTTCCTCTCTTCCTACCAGACGCGTTTTATTCGGTAGCCGTGAAACAAACGGCGCTCTCATTTTATTCAGCGTCGTTGGTTTACGTTACTTTTCATTGTAGCGTCTCTCTCTCTCTCTCTCTCTCTCTCTCTCTCTCTCTCTCTCTCTCTGTCTTGGTCTTTATCTCTATTTCTCGTATATAGGAAGAACTAAAGCCCCGCGTGTCTCTTAGCTCGTGCACCCCCGTTAGTTCCTTATTTAGAATTCGATACGCGAAGGTTTCTGGCGTCCGGCTGGCTCGATCGACGATAAATTTGCCGGATAACTGCCTCCGGTTTCTCACGGTGCCGCGAGAGGGCAGCACCGGCGTGACACGGGCGAGATCGACGCTCGAATTGGGGAATCCCCCCCCCCCCTCTTTTTGCTACATTTGACATTCGTCGGAAAAGTCCTACCACGGACCATCGCGAAAGTTGTTACGCGAAAAGTTTTCCCGGACTTTTCGGGGCTGTGCTCGACGTTTCTATATAAACGACGAAGGCTTTATGGGTTATTCGGTAGACACGAGGTGAATGCAAATGTCCGAGGTAATTTCAAATATAATGATCGATCCGTGAGATAAAAGACAAAAAAGGAAACGAATAAAAATTTTCAGCCCAACGACTTTTAATAAAAGCGATTATTTCATCGATAAAATAAATTTTACTAGCAACGATAATATTGTCATTAATGTTTTTCGACAATTTCGATCGATTAAATAATTTCTAATAAAAAAAAAAAAAAAAAAAAAAAAATGGGAAATCAAAATTTATCAAAATATTTCAAAAATTTATTTTTTTCTAACGGTTAAAAAAAAACACGGGAAAGGAAAGAAAATATTTCATAGAAACGGAGCTACAGTCGAGATGCTTGATAGTTTCTAGAGCAGAGCAAAAAATACAATGAGCAAAAAAGAAATGAGAGAGAGAGAGAGATCAGAAAGAACGTCCGTCAAACTCGAGCGACGGTCGAGCCCCGACTACACACTGGGCCCGAGATCGCAGTGGCTTTACCGGTGGTACGTTCTCTCCTTGCTCCCTCTCTCGATCACTTTACAAGAGGAGTATACGAGCCACGTGAATTAAATACGTAATACAGCTGAGCGTCGAGCGTGTCGCGCATGCTGATCGGGAGCAACGTGTACACGCTCATACGCCGGCCGGCCACTTGGAATTCTTCGGGTTTCTCTGACTCATATATGTATATGTGTGCATATATATATCCGACTCTCTCTCTCTCTACACACACACACACACATATATATATATATATATATATATAATATCATAATATAATATAATATAATATAATAATATAATATTATAATAATATAATATAATATTATATAATACCATATAATATTATAATGATATAATACAATATAATATGATATAATATATTATATTATATTATATAATATAATAATATCATATAATAGTATAATATAATATTATAATAATATAATATAATCTAATATAATAATATTATAATATTATAATAATATAATAATATAATATAATAATATAATAATATAATATAATGTAATATAATATAATAATATTATAATATTATAATAATATAATATAATATAATAATATAATAATATAATAATATAATATTATAATATAATATAATGTAATATAATATAATATACTATACTATAATATATTATTCTATTACTATAATATTATATTATAATATAATATAATGTAATATAATATAATATACTATACTATAATATATTATTCTATTACTATAATATTATATTATAATAATATATAATGTATAATATATATATAGTCAGAAAAATATATATATAATATGTTGGTTGTGGATCGTATCCACTCGAATACCCATATGCCTCATGCTCTTGGCATGTGTACACAAACTAGACGTATATACATATACACGAGCGTCCTTCCGAACGATAAATAGCCGGAGCGCGCTTCCTACTACTCTCTCTCTCTCTCTCTCGCTTTTTTTTCTCGCTCTCTCGAGACGGAGTCTGAAAAAATAAATGAAACTTGCGGAGACAGAAAAAGAGAGACAGA
>JAPYZT010007749.1:12500-14192 GCA_030522965.1 Tryphoninae sp. A BG-2022a | reverse complement strand
GATGTAGTATGTGCCTGCCAGTTTTTCACAGCCAGATATTATGTGATGAGTGGTTTCGTCTTTAGTGGCACATAGGCGACACTTTCCATCTACTGGCTCTACTGGTATTATATTATATTATATTATATTATATTATATTATATTATAGTATACTATAATATATTGTGTTATATTATGTTATATTATATTATACTATATTATATTATATTATATTATATTATATTATATTGTATTATATTATATTATGTTATATTATATTATATTATATTATAGTATACTATAATATATTGTGTTATATTATGTTATACTATATTATATTATATTATATTATATTGTATTATATTATATTATGTTATATTATGTTATTTTATATTATATTGTATTAAATTATACAATATTATATTAAATTATATTATATTATATTATACTATATTATATTATATTATGTTATGTTATTTTATTTTATATTATATTATATTATATTATATTTTATTATATTATATTATATTGTATTATAGTATATTATGTTATATTATGTTATTTTATATTATATTGTATTAAATTATACAATATTATATTAAATTATATTATATTATATTATGTTATGTTATTTTATTTTATATTATATTATATTATATTATATTGTATTATATTATATTATGTTATATTATGTTATTTTATATTATATTGTATTAAATTATACAATATTATATTATATTATATTATATTATATTATATTATACAATATTATGTTATATATTGTATATATATATATATGTGATATACTCTCGACTGAACCACGAGTCTCTCTTTCTCTCGAGTTCATCTACGTGAGCTTCTGGAATGGCAAGAGACCATCAGCGGGGAGAATACGTACATACGTGCTCGGGTATAAGCCCATTCCCATTTACAAGACCCCTATTTTGCTTCAGCAGGATCAGCCGTACCCGACGAAGACAAGGCACAGGTACAAAACTCGATAATGCACATATACCACATACTTCGCAACGCGTATTCGAATTACACGAAGAATTTATATGCAAACCGAATCGCTAAACAGTAATAAATTGCGTCATGGGCCCAGGAATACATTCCGGATATTACAAGGCTCGCATATTTTTCGGCTAATTTCAAATCGAAATGTATTAATTCAACGATGAACGGGGTTCAACGATCGTCGTATTTGATCGTGGATCGAAAGTGTTTTATCGCGTGAATTGAAAAAAAAAAAACAACAACAAAATTCCTCAATCGTTTCCCAATTTAATCAAAACGCTGGAATTACCTAAATACACTTTTCAATCATTTAATTATCCATCTTCTCGTTTATTTAACTGTCAATTTATCATTCATTTCTATTTCGATTCGAATCACATTTATCTAATTTATTTTCATTGCTCTTGTTGATTAATCGATTCGCAAAGATAATTCAGTTCGCTCGATTTTTGTTTTCAATTAATTCAATTTCCGGACATTAAAAAGAATTTGTAACGAGGTAAATTGAGAGATAAAATACGACCGTGCCCTCGTCAAGAGAGAGAGAGAGAGAGAAAGAGAGAGTGTAATAGACAGAGAGAGAAAGAGAGAAAGAGAAAACCGAAGTTCGTTGTTTTTCTGTTTGTCCCGGGGCCTCATCGAGAAATCATGTTTACAAGCTCGCAGCAATAATCCAGCAAGCTCCAGTGCACACAC
>JAPYZT010007749.1:0-10000 GCA_030522965.1 Tryphoninae sp. A BG-2022a | reverse complement strand
TTCCGTAAAATGGGGAAGAGGGCAATATATATATATATATATATGGTGTATTAAGTCAAGCCGCAGTACGAGGACGTTTCACATCGCGACGAGATAAAATGCAGAAGCACGAACGGTCGTGTCGCTGGTCGCAAGGGATGGAACGAGTAAGTCCATCTCACCTCCGTACCGCCCCCGGTTGACACCGACTGGCAATCGTTGCTTTACGAGAATTCGCGTAAATATCATTCCCAGCAGAGAATGCATTTGGCGCCACCCTCGCGACGAACGTTCGCGCAAATACGCATCGAGAATCGATTTTCTTTCACCCCTTGGATTTATTTTATATATATTTTCTTTTTATTCGAATTCTGTTTTCATTCGTGGATAAGGTCATTGTTGTTATAAGGCAGGGAGGAAAACGCGTTGGGTTGTACCGTCCTCGCTTCCATTAGGAGAAACCAAGTGAGCGGTAGTTATTTTATTGCAGTCTTTAGTGAAGTACCTACCGGACTTTTTTTTTGTCTTGTGTCTTTTAACGATTTGCGTTCGTAAAACTATGGTAGCGGCGATTAGAAGGAAATAATGGTAGAATGGAAAGTTAGTTTACGAATTAGAATCGCTTAATCCCTTTCGGTACTTTAAGGAGTTTGGCTCGTGATGAAGATTTTGGACCGAATGTAAATATAACGAGTCAGAATCGTGAAATGATTTTAAATAGTTTGAGCGAGGATCCAGGGATATTGGAAGTATTTTCTATTATATTATTATACTAATATATCATATTATATTATATAATAATATATAATAATAATAAATATATAATATAATTGTAGTATTATCCTTATATACATTATATAATAATATACAGGGTGCATTCCATAAGGTGTAACAGGCTTCAATTTAAGGTAGATGGGATCATTACAACCAAAAGTTGCAAATATACATTGAGGATATTTTTAATAGTTTACGAGATATAAGTGTTTAAAGTTGGTGCAATCAGAGCGCGGCGAGAAGCGTTGGAACCGCCCACTCTCGGCCTTAGCAGCCAATGCCCAAGAAATGACTGCGTGATAATATAATAAATAAAATTAACTGATCTGAATTTTGCAACCGAAAATGTAACGTCCTACACTGTGCTATTTCTACGGCTAGAGCGGGAGTGGGTGGCTCCAACGCTTCTCGGCGCGCTCTGATTGGACCAACTTTAAAAACTTATATCTCGTAAACTATTAAAAATATACCTAATGTATATTTGCAAATTTTGTTAGTAATGATCCCATCTACCCTAGAATAAAGCTTGTTACACCTTATAAAATTCACCCTCTATATATATTATATATATAGTCTTATTGTATAATATATATACACATATATAATTTGTTGTCGAAGGCCAACAGTGTGCTCTTTTTTAAAAAAATTCTTCCATAAATATTCAGTTCTTCGCCTGAAACTCACATGACACTTAGCACCGGATTTAAAAATTGGCGCGTTTTGTTTATTTGCTTTCCTACGGCGCATGCAAACACTAACGACATTTAGTACACAAATACGTAGTACAATATGAAAGATCTTTATTTAAAGGACGTAGTGAAGCCTTTTGGTTATATAAAGTCGTAACTATCGTCCCAAATTGTTCCCCGCTAATTTCGGGACGATAACAGCTTTTCTACCCCCCACCCCACCGGTTGTTTAGCTATAATGAAACCATCTCGCTCAATACACAACGACACTAACACTATACCACATCCTATATCCTCTTTGAGCATTTCCGCGCATCAGAATGTTTTAGAGAAACACAATGTTAGCATCGACGATATGCTTAATACGATGTCGACGACGACCACGACGGCAATCGGATTAGCCGGGGCATGGCACTGTTGGGTCGTTCTCGGAAACAACAGTTACCGCCCGTTGATATACGTAAAATCATAAATCCTTATACATACATATATGTATATATATGCGTGTATCGCGTTTATCACGCTACATATTTCTCTATATAATGAAAATATCTAGCCACCACAGTGGACATGAACATTGCGTTATATGTACCGGGTGTCCCACTTTAAAGGAACGAACAATATACTGAGTGTCCTGCCGCAATGTGATTAATTGTATATCGAGCGAACCATTTTTGAGATTTGAGATAAAGAATATACGGGCTGACTATTTTTCAATTAAATTCGACATATACCGGGTGTCTCATTTTAATAGGGCGCTTGATTAATAATCGAGACCGCATCGAGTGTTCTGTGTAAAAGAGCTGCAACATATACACGTTAGCTTAATTTAATGGACCACGATATATACCGGGTGTCATATTTCAAGGAAATGCGAAATATAAAGGGTGTCTCGATTTAATTAAAACCTTGATTAAGAATTGAGAATACATACAGAAATATAGCGGGTGTCTCAATTTAATAAAAAGCGGAATATAGCGGGTGTCCCAATTTAATAAAAAGCTGAATATAGCGGGTGTCCCAATTTAATGAAAAGCGGAATATAGCGGGTGTCCCAATATAATGTAAAGTGGAATATAACGGGTGTCCCAATACAACGAAAAGCAAAATATATCGGGTGTCCTACTGTAACGTGTCAAACTATACCAAGTGTCCGTGTTGAATATGACTCCCAATATAACGGGTGTCCTACGTCAGTAATACGTCACCTTCAAATATAAAAATCCTATCCAACACATATCCTACAAATATATAAATAACAAGCATAAAAGCACTAGGGAACGCGGTCCAACAGTGACCAACCCACACCAAACCTCCAGTCTACATTAAGTATATTTTCTACCTATATACATCCATATATACATTTCCATGTACACCAGAGTATCAGTCTCATATATATACATCGGAGTGTCATCGAGAGAGAAAGAGCGAAATGGAACGAAAATTCAACGTCAGGTGAAACATCACATACCATTGCAAGTAGCAGTTGCACCCAATGCCCATATGGTTGTATCGCACCATGGAATGGATATGTATGTGCTCTACAGTTGTACATGTATATCTAACTGTATAGAGAAGTTGTAAACACGATGGAAACCGTAGAGAGACCAGAATGAGAAACGGTGTCGCAGAGAGAAACGAGAGAAAAAGAAAGAAAAAAAAAAAAAGATAGAGAAAGATCGAAAGAGAGAAACCGTAGGATGGGTCGTAACCATTTTCGCGTTCAGGAAAATATACTGTACGCATTTTCTTTCATACATTTCTATATATTTTACCGGTACGGTCGTTTCTACCACACCACTTCTCACACACACCCACGTGTGTACACACTCGTTTTCCACACTCGACTGAGCGTTATTCCATTCCTTTTTTGCTCTCGCGATTCTATATCCTTCCTATCTCAACGTTTCGCTCGCGCTTCATTTGTCTTTCATTTTTCGTTCTCCTTTCGTTCTTTTTTTCTTTTTCTTTTTTGGTTTTCCTCTCTTTTCTCCCCTTTTCTCGTGATCGCCTCGACTTCTCATACGTACGTTTCTCCCGCCCACTACGTGAATTCAACGTCCCTCGTCTCATCTTTTCCGCGCGATAGGAGGTTTTCACGTTTTCCCGATGATGGAAAATCCTTTAATCTAAATATATTACTCCGGTTTTTGTTTCTCTTTTCGAAAGACTCCGGTTTGTTGCGAAAAGAAAATTACTTTGGAAAATATGCGAATCGAGATTACGGTTTGCTGTCAAGGTGATTAAACGATTCGATGATTTTTCATTCATTATTTCTTCAATTTTATCAAAATCATTATTTTTCATTTCTTTTAATCAATGATAGAAATTTTATTTTAATCTCACAATTTAATATATTTTAATTCCTACAATTTAAACGACTGTTTAATTTTCCACAAATAACAACGCTCCTAAAATACAACGTAGAGAATGATGACAATTGCAATAAGCAGGGACAATCCGGTGGTCCATATTTCCCGGATTTTACAATTATTCCTTGGTAACAGATCGCAACGCCATCACGAGAGCGAAATTCTAAAAGCGATAACCTTGCGCCGCGGAGTCGACGTCTAGGTCGTCGAGTGTGACGCGAGCTATTATACGTTTTAATTGCATCCATTAACGAAGCCTAGTGGGGTCAGGACGCTGTGCATTCTCTCTAGGGGTTGTGAGAGAAATTGCCAAGGGACGATTGGAGGGGCGACACGAGTCGACGTATCACTTTGATAGGCGAGAGAAAGCGCGTGCCAGCTCGCGTTAAAGTGTCTGGGTTCGCGCGTTGCGACGTTACATACGCGCATTACTCACACACACACACACACACACACACACACACACACACACACGCGCACGCACACACACACACACACACACACACACACACACACACACACACACACACACACACACACACACATATAAATATATTTTCCCAGGTTGCTGCTCGTTACGCCCTCTCACAGCCATTTCCGCGTATATCTTCCATTCTCGTTTGTATTCTCGAGCATTTGCCGCGCCCGAAGTTAAAATACGAACGAAAGCAATGAACTTTGAGTACCGACGGAGTACGACGAGCACTGTTGGTTCAGATTCGGAGAGCAATTTCGTCATGGGTTTATGAGTTTCGAATCTTACATCGCGCGACGCTTTATAAAGGAGAGTAACAATTTTGAGACGTCGTTCCACCAACCACGTAGCAAGCCACCGAGAGCTTTATAAAAATAATATACTTTCTTGACATTGCGCGAGGAAAATTTCGAACAAAATTACGAATATTTTAAAAATATTCGAGAATTTGTTTTATATAGGATCAGTCTTAATTTATTATTGTTATTAATATGATTATAATTAAGATATCTATAATTATATTAATATAATCAATATAATTATTCATATATTATAAGCTAACATATTAATATAATTAATATAATTATTAATATATTATATATTAATATATTAATATAATCAATATAATTATTAATATATTACACACTAATATATTAATATAATCAATATAATTATTAATATATTATATACTAATATATTAATATAATCAATATAATTGTTAATATAATTAATATAATATAATTATAATAATATATTTATTATTATAATTATAGATAAGAATATAATTATGAGATAAGATAAAATAATGAATAATAATAATAACAACGACAAAAGCGAAAGATATTTCACGTTATGTTAACAACTATTACAATAATTTAAAAGAATATTGACCCAAAATCGAAAATATACGTAGAATTTTACTGGAGCGATGAATTTACGTCGAGGAATTAAATCTGGGAAAGAACACAAAGATCGAGGAAAATTTTCACTCGAAGAACTTTACGAGGGAATTGTTCGTACGAATACTCGTCAAAATTTGCATTCATCCCATATTTCTTACCTTCGTTTTCTTTCTTTTTTTTTTTTGTTTATTCGACGATAGCTGGATTTACAGTCGAGTATAGAAAGCGAGTACATAGGAAAGCTTCTCTGCTCGAGGTAAATTGTCGGAGGGAAGAGTTTGGTCGCCTATGACTACCAAGACATCAAAGAGGCATGCGGTGTGTGCCGAGTGACAAGACTCCGTGGGTAATTTCGTCCTTGCAGATATGTATATATACATAGGTATATAGAAAGTTGAAATAATAAAATCCTCCCGCTGGAGCGCGCACGTAGAGCGTAAATGTTGCGGCTGTATATATCGAGTTGGGCGCGAGATAGCGCTTTGAGCACTTTACATCCACCGCGAGACTCTAGTACGTACAAGCTCTTCCCTTGATGGGCAAGGGGTGTGCATATGTATATATTCAAGGATAGTAAGTAGGTATGTATATATATACAAATTCGTGTCCTTGCTGCTGCTTTCCTGATCACTC
Organism: Tryphoninae sp. A BG-2022a; assembly: GCA_030522965.1. Lineage (NCBI taxonomy): Eukaryota > Metazoa > Arthropoda > Insecta > Hymenoptera > Ichneumonidae > Tryphoninae sp. A BG-2022a. Next base: position 4,176 of record JAPYZT010007749.1, on the reverse strand, counting down.
GTTCAAATCCAAGCTCGTAGGGTGCAGCACAAAGCATTCGAGACAATCCGATGGTCCCCCACCTGTGGTTGGTACGAAGGCCAATTAACGCAAATGTATACAATTGTCACTCTTTTGTTTACCCTCCCCTCCCACCTTGCTCCTGTGCTTTTCAGGAAATACAGAAGGAGGGACCGAACACAATGCCGTATCGTGACGAGAAAGCACACAACAAAAAGCTCGTGAAGGAAAACGAAGGAAAAGAACCGACGACGTTGCGCACTTGGAAGGGTAATGAGAACGTCGCGATGTTTCTTTGTTTGTTTTTAATTCGCATAGTGTGAAACGCAAAATGTGTATACAGTGTGATAATAATTTAAAAAAAAAAGAAGTGGGGCGAGGGGTGAAGAAATTTGCAATTCAATGAACTTGATAATTGTAAGCGATTAATAATAATTGCTGAAGGATGAATTTATAAGGCTTGTTTACGAAAATACTTTAAATTTCCAGTGGTTCATATTGCCCCACTTTAATCCCTTCGATCATCGCCACTCGGTCTGGACAAACCTCCGAAGTCGGAGAATCTTCGTCCACAAAGCCTCCTGTTCGAGTCTTCCAGTTGCATTGCACGGAATTCATCCATATTCCCGCTCTCTCTCTCTCTGCCTGCCCGATTAATGCAAATTCATGCAAATCGTTTTCTCGCCCTCTTTCCTACTGTTATCTCCTGGTAGAATAGTCGGGTGTTCTAGAAGGGGGTAGCACACTTCACGGTAAGAGCAACCACAGAGTGAACCAAGAGCCGACGCGAGTTGGTGTATATGCAAGAATATCCTGCAGGGAGAACGGAGAGAGGAAGGTTGGAGGGAGAGAGAGTGCTTCGATCACCTTGTTCAGGAAGTTTCCGACAATTAAGCCTAATACATGCGCATAGTATTCAGAGACCGTAGTGGCGCTATCGAGGGATGGAGGTTGAACAGGGAGAGAGTTTCTTGATGAGGTTTGGAGGTCTAAATGCGATTGGCAGTCCACGATGCATCCACCAGAAACACTTGCTACCCCATCTAACGGCGAATGGTTCAGGCTGGAAAATTTTTAACGGAAAGGAACATAAGTTTCGTAGTTCCAAAGACCGTTACCTGAATAAACAATGATCCAAACCTACATCGAAAAGTTTTCGATTACGGTCCAAGTGGACTTGGGAAGCGAGGGTCTAGCAAGGATCCATGGAACTCGTGACCAAATTAAAGCGAGAGGCGTATGGAACGCGTTGGTCAAGATGATACCAAAACTTCACTAATAGCCAGGGTTCTCTCTGTTGTTCCCTGAATAAACATCCACCCTAACAATCCCTCAAAGAGTCGTCACGGGATTGGGATCGGAGTCTGAAGCTGGTAGTCTCTTGATCCTTTCTAGAACCACTCGTGGTCAGCTCGTGGAACGGATCGAATGAAAATGGATAGAGAGGCCCACCTAATAAATATCCTTCGGGGCTTTCTCAAAGGACCCAATCACTAGGTACGTCGAACAAACCAGAACAGGGTGAAATTCCAACCTAAAGGTGGAAACTACGGTGGAACATCCGGAAGAAGAATGATGAAAGAGGGCGAAGAAGGGATCCAGGAAAAATCCATTCCGGTTCTGGGCTCTAGCGACCATCTCCCGAGTTATTCGGCTTTCCGGAGAACCAGGAAGAGCTGCACTGCACGAGACTCGACGGGGTGCACTGGCGGTGAAATTCAACCATGCGATTCCACGTAACTTCTCGAAGGAGTTTGATACGAGACGATGGGAAACACGCTGGTGGAATCCGCGAGAGAACACCCTACACCGTTCTCTTTTGTGAAAAGTTTGGCGTTTCTGTGAGGTTTCCTTCCATGTCTGTCTACACATTCGTTCACTATCCCTCTCTTCCTCAATTTCCCTTGTTCGTTTACGATTTGGCCCACCCTCTTCTCTCTCCGTCTCTTCCCCGACTGATACTTCGGGGCGTCGTATCTTCGCCGTCAACGATTTCCTCCAACGAACGACAGATGTTTCTTACGAGACTCTCGTGTGCACCCTCTGCGTGCCCTCGAAACTACCCTCCCTCGTGTCCAAGGATGAAACGGTGCTTAAGCAGCCGTCGTGGAATATCCGGGGTGGGTTGAGGTAAAGCGAGGTAGGAGAAACACGGGTGGTTTCTGTCGGCGAAGGTTGAAGAGCCTTTGCGTGACCCTTCCGATAGCGAGAAACGCCCATTTAGCTTCTGACGATCGAGCCAGACTGGCTATCGCCAGAGGCTGATTCTGAGCGTTCGACCCTAATTTCGTATGATTGGCTGGACGGTTTACTTGGCTTTGATATTTCGTTCATACGTCATCCAGTAATCTTTTCGCGTTCGTCACAAAGCAAAGAAACACTCCTGTGGAATAAAAATAATTCTTTAACACGCAACATTCGACGTTGGTTTGGGTCCCACGAATTAGCAAGTGTTCTCATCTAGGACACAGAAGGATAATACTTCTTTCAATTCGCTTGTATCCTCATGGAAAATAACTTTAAGGATCAATGATGGAATGAAAATCATCGATGAAGAAAAGTCGACTGTGCTCGCGACGTGGAAAATTCTTTTGGTGAAAATTGATGCGCAAGCTCACGTGTTTCGATTTCCTTTCCTTTCGCTCTCACGATCTTGCTACCCCGTTCTAGGATATAGAGGTACGAGAGTACATGTCCTACGGATGATTTCGCTCGGTAAGACGCACGAGAGGATAGAAAAGCCGCTGGCATCGTCTCGTATCCTTCGCGGAACTGCCAATTTTCGTACGCCGGAGCTTGTGCAGCGTGGAAAACGATGTGTAGAGCGAGCGCGAAGGATTGGAAAAGCTCCGAGTTTGTCGAAGGTTACAAGACACACACGAGTCTTCGTAATAAGGTTCGCTTCACCCGCGGATAGACTCACTCTCGCTGAAACTGCGCGTTTGGATTTCACGATCCGTTTCGTTCGCGTCACGCACGAGGAAGCTTCCACGAATTACCACGAATCCTCGCGAAATTGTGTATCAAAATCGTGCGTTTCGACATTCTCTCTTGACATTGTCACAGTTTTATAACACAAATCGAAAGACGCCAACTTTATACTTTGTGACATTAAAAATCTTAAATAAAAAAATACAACAAAAATAAAATAAAACGCTCAATTAATAATGAAAGCTCGAATCAAAAATTGATTTGCCTAAAATATAAGAATTTTTGTCGAATCGTGTAAAATAATGAACGATTGACATTTACAAATCGATTCTGAATTTTTCAATTAAATATTCTATCCCAAAAAAAGTTACTCGTAACGTGACTCGAACCTTCTCGATTTAGTTACATTTACAGTATTTCCTGTAGCGAATCGATGTGTAAAAAACGTGGGATTAATATCGAAACCGTGAAACATCGTTCGCGATCGATCTAACCGACAAATTGACGATTTGACGGTCTCGCGCGAGCCCGATCCAATTTCGCAATGACATAAACACGAGCCATATTTGTATATCTCGAATCGTTCTCTACACGGAACTATCGTCCGGTCGGTCACAGGCCATTATTACTACGAGTAATCCCTCGAGGGGGCGTAGAAGTCCTTACCGAAGGATTACTCGAGTACGAGGGCGGCGATTCACCCGAGTCTCCAAGTAAATCCTTCGTTCTACTACATATCGCAGTTCGGGTAATTGAAAATATAGTTGGATAGCAGAAGCTATCGAGAGATAAGTGAGATGAAGGAGATAAATCGAGTATATAGTCAGACAAGTGGGCTAAGGATCTTGAACGTAACTATGATAGTTTAAGGCTCGCTCGAATAATTATTCTTCAACCAATTTCGAGTTAATGCGAAATAGCCGGTGTAGAGGGTGGTGGTCCAAGCTTTTGTTGTTATTATGATGAATTACTTCGGTTTACTCGGAAAAATATTGATAACAGTTTTTTTTTTCACTTTTGGAAAATTCGACTTTTTTTTATTATTTGTTTGTCATTTATTTGTGTATTTAATTATTTGTTTATTTATTAGTGTATTTATCTTTATAATTGTTTATATATTTATTTGTTTATCTCGGCAAGTAATTATTTATTCGATGCGAATTGAAAATTAGCCGATAGGTAAGGGGCTATACCAGTGTAATCCATGAAAAATTAGGAGATTTTCGCGAATTTTTTTAAACGAAA
>JAPYZT010007744.1:0-13878 GCA_030522965.1 Tryphoninae sp. A BG-2022a | reverse complement strand
GTCATATAAAAATGTGTGCAAAATTTCAACAAGCTTCATCGACCAAATAATCAAGATACGAATTGTATAATGTTGCGATATTTAACACGAGCTCTTATGAGAGATTGCGAAAAGTGACGATTTTCAAGAATAAATATCGTGATTTTTGAGTCAGTAAAGGTCTCTGCAATTTAACACATATGTAGATTTGACATTAAAGAACGTTTCTGCAATTTTTCAGTGAAATCTAACGGAAACGCTGTAACGTGTATACGACTGCCTTAAAGAAAAAAGATTACCTGTAATTAAAAAAATTGAACAATATCGTTAGGTTTTATTCGTCGAATTGTGAGAAAATTTGTTTGAATTGAAAATTTCTATTTCCAATGGTACGATTGAGAAAATTCTAATTTTGTTTAACAAACAATCTTTGTCAACGCTTATTACAGTTAATTTTAGCCGCAGCTCTGTCGTCACTCTAATCGACGACCGGACGTTCTTTATCTGAGAAAACTTTTACCCAAGTTGCAACCGGGTCACCGATATCAAAGGAATCCGAATAAAAAAAGGAATGAAAGAAAAAAAACATGTCCGCGAGAATCATCAAGACAGCAAACTCGATCTGATATTTCGCTGCGCTGCGCACTTTTATCAATCGATCTTATCGCGTTGCAATACTCTTACGCATGACGGCGTTCTAACTCGCGTTCGACCGGATAGAAAAGAATTCAACCCAATCCCAACCTCCGTGACAATAACAATAATAATAATGATAATAATTTTTTTTATATTATTCGATATATTAATATCTTTTATATTAATATATTCGATATATTATATATATTTTACAATAATAATAAAAATAAAACATAAATTAAAAAAATACAATAATAATAATAAATTCCACCCAATTAAAAAAATATTTTGACTCAACTCTGAAAATCGTAAAAAAATTAAAGCTAGCTCGACAGCTAAAAAAAATATGTCAAAATTTGCATCATCGAGACGATTTATGAAAACAATTTAATCCATCGTAATATCCAGCAATTAGCATGAAAAACGCGTTGTCTCGCTCTATCGTAGATTGTCTAATCGGCTTTATTCCCTTGTTATACTGACACGAATAAATAAATATAATCGAAGGAGTATAATGTGACTGTGACACGAGGAGCAATAAAACCGAGTCAAGACCTCGATGATCATGCACCTCCGTTGATCACCGCGTGGGCGGACATTTTTCGGGTACGTGGCTTAGGCATTGGCTCACGGGGATCTCGTCTCGGGGTAACGAGCGTGGAGAAGAGAAAGGCGCACGGTGCACCGGTCTATACGTTTGGCGTTCTCGGGTTGCGGACCGGCTGCTCGCCCGACTGTTCGCTATTGCTTGCATTTGCTCGTTGCCTAGAGCTTATGCGAAAAAGATCCAGAGAGTGAGAGAGTCCGGCTTCGCGAGAGGAGCCGGACAACGTGAGAGACCAGAGACGTGATCGAGCACTCGGTCGCGCGAGCGGGGGCGAAACGGTACGAGGAGGAAAGAAGGGGCCGAGGAGGAGGAAGGGGAGACGGGATTATTACTCTATACTCGACGACGTCGATGACGATCGGAGAAAAAGAGTGAGAGAGAGAGAGAGAGAGAGCTTAGAAGGCCGCGGAGGAATTTAATGTCAAGTATAGGGAATCGGTTTCGCGCGGTCGCGCTCACTTATGCGCCAATCGCGCAAAACTGGCTTTTCTAATGCGCGCGGCGTTTATAGCCATTGCCAAACACCTCTTACAGTCCCAATTTTCTCAAATTTCACAAGCAATAAAATCATAAAATTAGTAAATTCGCGAAAAAGAATTTTTTCTTGGAAAATTTGGATTGAGTTCAATTTATGAATTAACAATGATTGTAAATAAAAAGCGTGGAAATACAAAAATCTAATTATTAAATCTCATTGCGAAGGCCTCTCCAGTAAATCATTATTTTTTATCTTAGTTGCAAACAAGAATTCCAAACACTCCAAATTTTCGCAAATTTCACAAGCAATAAATTCATAAAATTAGTAAATTTGCGAAAAAGAATTTTTATCAATCATCTACGATTCTTTGAAAATTTTTGATCGAGTTCAATTTACGAATTAACAATAATTGTAAATAAAAAGCGTGGAAATACAAAAATCTAATTATTAAATCTCATGCTCTTCCAGAGGATTATTATTTTTAATCTTGGTTACAAACAAAAATTTCAAATACTCCTAATTTTCTCAAATTTTACAAACAATAAATTTACAAAATTACAAAACTAGTAAACCCTCGAAAAAGAATTTTTATAAAATGCTTACAATTCTTTCAATATTTTTGATCGAGTTCAATTTATGAATTAACAATAATTGTAAATAAAAAGCGTGGCAATAACAAAAATCTAATAATCAAATCTCATTTCGAACGCCTCTCCAGCGAATTATTATTTTTAATCTTAGTTACAAACAAAAATTTCAAAAACTAATTTTCTCAAATTTCACAAACAATAAATTCACAAAATCACAAAACTAATAAACCCGCGAACAAATTTGTTTATAAATGACCTACAGCTTCAAAAAAAAAAAAAAACAAAAAAAATCTCATCTCCAACTAATTTCCAGAAACCGTATAGTAATTATCGTTTTCGCACTACGAAAACTTTTTGCAAAAATATCCCTAAGTCATGTCGACATACGAGGCTCAATTTTTTGTTCGTTTTATAATTATCGGTACTTAAATCTAATCGTACATTCCATTCCTTATTACTCCGAGAGGCGTCGAATATTTTCAACGAGTTTGTTTTCACAGTGGGGAAAAAAAATCAATTTTTTTCAATTTATTTCACCATTTTGTTTTTTTCGCTCTGTACTCGAGTACGTGGTTGACGATCGGAGAGGAAGAGTGAGAGAGCTTAGGAAGGCCGCGAAGGAATTTAATGTCAAGTATAGGGAATCGGTTTCGCGCGGTCGCGCTCATTTATGCGCCAATCGCGCAAACCTGGCTTTTCTAATGCGCGCGTATATATCCTCTACCAGGCATATTATCGATGATGTGTAGATATATAGATATATATAGTGTATACAGGAGGACTATTTACGACGGTACAGCTGTGCCTATAAAGTGTATTCAGCATCTGGAAAATACATTAATTTTCACGTCTCTCAAACTCGAGTTTGTGTGGAACGCGCAGCACAACACGAGCGCCTTTCCCCTCGATCGAAACGTACGGAGGATACCGTAGGTCGACGAATTTTCTATACGCGAGAGAAAAATTTATGAGTAATGCGAAAGAGAAGAAAAAAAACGTGAATTTTTTTTATCTTTATTGATTTTTTCTTTTTTTTTTTCTTTTTGTTTATGTAAAATGAAATTTAATCTTCTCGATGGTGCGTAGCAAACGAGGTGGATAAATAGCAAGCTGTGCGAGGGCACGTATTACGTAATCATAAATGTTTCGTTGGATGATAAATAAAATTGCAAATTTTTTTTTTCTTTCTTTTTGAGAAATTTGACAATATTGCAATTAAATTGTTTGCTTGTTTCTAATATCGTGCTATAGTTTTTATTCGAGACTTTAGAATGGATTAACAAAAATTCAATTTTCTTTTCAATATTTAAGAATGCAAATATTTATTTCAAATTTTCTATCGTCAATTCGTTCCCTTAGAAACATTTTTCTTCTTCTTCCAATCAAAAATCGTATCTAGCTCTAATCGTTACAAATAAAAACAAAAACAAAACAGATGCGACATAGTGAAGAATGACGCTTATATATGGAGGAAGAAAATCTGTGTGGTCAATTAAGATTTGATGATTTTTCTCGACCGAGAGACTGAGACTCGTAATGTTCGTGAAAATGGTGGAAAAAGAGGGGAAAAAAATTTAAAGAAAAAAAAAATTCGAAAATTAAGAGAAGTTCGAGCATGGAGTAAAGCGCATAGATTAGAAGATTATACGTGCGCGGAGATTCGTGCGTCTGGAGGAGACATTAATTTCGCGCGTTTGGCTATGGTCGTTGCGCAAGAGACTACGAAATGCGAAAGAGAGAGAGAGAGAGAGAGAGAGAGAGAGAGAGAGAGGGGGAAAGAGAGAGGGGGAGAGACGGAGGCGTCGGGAGGCGCCGCTCGTTCGGACCGTATCTAATCTCACGTTCTCTTCGTACTATCTCTATCTCACTCGCGGTCTCGTATTTTTTTTATCTCCGTCCTTCTCTCTTCAGCGCTTTGCTCTATGCCTCCTCTTTCCCTTCGTGGTCGTCCACTCTTTCGTTCTCTCTCTTTTCTGTGTGGGTCGAGCGTTTGGTCGCGCCGACGCCATCTTGAAATCCGAGCCTGGTCCCCACGACTACGAAACCTCTCCCTCCACCACTCCTTAATCATCTCCGACTAATTTCCAGAAACCGTATAGTTATCGTTTTCACACTACGAAAGCTTTTTGCAAAAATATCTCGTGGTCGTGTCGAAATATGAGGCGCAATTTTATTTATTTTTTTTCGTCTTATAATTATCGGTATTTAAATCTAATCGTACATTCCACGGACTTTATTGCGACGAGAGGCGGCGAATATTTTCGACGAGTTTCTTTTTTACAGTGGAAACGTACATTTTGTTTAATTTATTTGAGAATCTTTTGTTACGAGCGAAATTTAAATTTTTAGGGAATTTTTGGGTTTGGGTTATTAGGGAATTTTTGAATTGAACGATTATCATTCAATCGTTCAAAAATTTTGATCGCGTTCATTTTATGAATTAACAATAATTGGTGATAAAAAGCTTGACAATAATAAAAAATTCACTCATCAAATCTTCTATCGATTCGCAACGTCCCAAGTTTCTCAAATTCCATAAAAGAAAAAGAATTTTTAAAAATTACTTACAATTCCTTCAAAAAAAATAAACAATCTTATAATAAAAAAGAAAATATTTCATTCTAACCTCCCACTATTATTCCCCAAATTTTCCTTACCCAATTCGACAACACTTCACAGTTACAAACAAAAATTCCACACCCCTCTCACATTTCCAATTTTCTCAAATTTCACAAATAATAAATTAGCAAAATCACAAAGCTAGTAAATGCGTGAAAAAGAATTTTTAAAAATTACTTACCTTTCCTTCAAAAAAAATAAACAATCCCATAATAAAAAAGAAAATATTTCATTCTAACCTCCCACTATTCATAACAAATCTAGTCATTCCCCAAATTTTCCTTACCCAATTCGACAACACTTTACAGTTACAAACAAAAATTCCACACCCCACAGTTACAAACAAAAATTCCACACCCCTCTCACATTTCCAATTTTCTCAAATTTCACAAACAATAAATTCTCAAAATCAAAAAACTACTTCACCCGTGGAAAAGAATTTTTATAAATGACCTCCAAATCTTTAAAAAAAAAAATCCCACGATAAAAAAGAAAACATTCCCTCCAACCTCCCCCAATTCCCAACAAATCTCCTCATTCCCCAATATTTCCTCAATTCGAAACCGTTTCGCTCTCCTCGCATTTTCCCATCGGCACAAAGCTCTCGTTGCAAATTCGCGCATTTGAAAAACTTGAGCGAATATTCATCCCTCCGTCGTGCTGGCGGTCTGAATAAAAATTCAGTGACAAGACTCGGGCTACGGGGCAGCCGTCATTATAAACGAGCGAGTGTGCGCGCGCGTACCCACAGGTCGGAAAGCCCGCAATCACGAAATGTAAATATGTATGAATCAATGATTAATCAGTCCTTTTTGTCTCGAGAAATTGCAACCTGATCCGGGTGGGCGCGCAGTAACGTTCCCGAGACCTCGTGCATTGCGCACGGTACGTTATACACATATAGATATATAAACGCGTGAAACAAAAATCTCTACACGCTTATATTTTTATATATATATATGCATACATACAAGGTGGTTCCTCTCTCCATGTACTCGAGTTTCCCCTCTCGCGCGTTTCAGTCCCCTCCCTCCCTTCTCCCCTCCCCCCCATCGTCGCAGAGCTTCCACCGAAAAGCAGGCTCATGACTACGGTCGATGACTAAGAGCTCGGAAATTTTTGTCTCTCGTCCGTCCGACCCCTTCCCAGTTTTTTTCCTTGTGTCTCGGTTCACTCTGTTCGGTCCCACCCTGTCTAGCCTTCGCTCTTCCACCCCTCCCGCGCCTCTTTGTCTTTGCATCGTGTGCAGCCCCTCTTCAGTCTCTGCCTCCCCTACACGTACTGACGATGACTGACAACGTCTCCTCTCTCTCTCTCTCTCTCCTGCTCGCTCCGTTCTCGTCAATATCGCGCGACTCGGTTTTTTGTTTTTTCTTCCTTTTTTCAGGGTTTTTTTTTGTGCGACTACAACTATGTAATTTGCACGAATCTCGCGGGAAATCTTATCTTGGCGAAGCCGAGTGCACGAGGAAGTCGTTATCGACAGATAAGAGCGAGGTAGGAAATATAACAAAAAAAATCATCGACGGGCTGGACCGTTAATTAATTAGTTGGGAGGAATTTGGGACGGAGAATAATTAATTAGTTAATGCGAGAACGTTTGCTAATAGATTGGGCCAAAATTTGTACGAGAGAATTGATAATTTGAGGAGGATTTTTGTTTGTTTATTATTTCATTTGCAAAGATTTTCGTTGATGATAGAAATTATTAGCAGTCGGGGGATTTAAAAGAAAATATGAAGAATCGTGTAAAAGCGTATGTAGAATCGTAAATGAATGTATGAGAGGTGGAATAAAAATAGACAATAAAAGATGAGGAGTATAATGAGAGAAAGAGCGAGAGGGAAGAAGAAGAAAAAATTGCAGCCTGTCGATATTAGCTTTTAAATTTCATATCGGCGGAGCTCCGACGAGCCTGACGCATCGAATTGTCTTCTATTAAAAGTGTCATGGCCACGCCGTTATACCCGAGAGAGAGCTAGGCCGACTGTTGCAGGAGACGTTCGCGAGAGAACGCTCGAGCGAACGTAAGAATAAGAAATATATTCTAATGTCTCGGTGAAAAGACGCGACGACGCTTTTTTTTTCTCGTAAAATGTTACCAACGATCGGTCTAAGAACCACTGGACCGAGAAATAAAAAAAAGATCCCGAGATACTCGGTTGAAAGTTTACGAGGACGAATCGAAAGACGAAGTAACGATAATAAGAAAAAGGATAGAAATATCCAGACGCTTCCGCGTGTCGAAAGAATCAACCGTGAAATAAAAAGCGCGCTTCGAAACGTTGAAGTTGAAATAAAATTTGTAAACAGCCAATCCGAATGATCGTACGGTTTTCTTCAGATGAAAAAATTTCATTATAAAAACAATCTCTTGAAATTTACAATTTTAAGTTTCCAGTCGCTAACTTACATTCGGAACAAACTTCCGTTTTTTTTTGTTGTATTAAAGTGATCAAGGACGTGATTCAATGTAGAGCAAATTTTGTTGATTAATTTGAAATCAATAGCAACAATAATTTCGAATCCTATTCTTAGGAATAATTTGCCTCCTGTGAGACATTCTGTCCGTTACTACTGTACTGTAACATATATATATATATATATATATATATATATATAAGTGCTCGTATAGTACGTAACCGAAGACTCTGAGCTCGGTACATATAGTCTCGGTACTGCAAGCACGAGAGCTGCAGTCGAGTTGCATCGAAGCGACGGCAACGACAGAGCGAGGTTTTCTTACTCGCGTTACTACAATACTACACATTGGCTCGTGTACGTACAGCAGACATACACGAGGCCTTACGCTCAGCAGCTCAACGGAAATCCCGGAGCCATTCACCGTGCCAAGGACCCTCGGATCAAAGGCTCCCTTCGAGCCGCCAGCCAGCCAACACACAGCACCAACAGCAGCAGCAGTTTGTAGTTGCGATGTTACGCGTGCTACGCCGTCGCTTGTCTTTGTGTATATCTATATACACGTATATATTTATATCCTATATACATTCCGTATATCCTAGTAGACAGAAGACTTGCGCTTTCGAACAACAATGTTCTCGCTCCAGTTGCCATTTCCACAGTAAGAAGCGATCGAGAAAACAAAAAGATCCACCAAATGACGAAAGCCTGAAAGAACGAAATTTGTCAACGAGGAAGAACGAACGTTTTGTACTCTAACTCCTATTTTTACCATTGTATACGACAAACAGTTTGCAATTTCGACTACCAAGTTTATTATTCGCAAATGGGTGTGCAGATATTTTGGAGAAAATAATAAAAATCGTACGAGGAACGTTCAAAAAGGAGGGAATTATTAAGTGCAGTATACAAACAAAATTATTTTGTCGAAAAAAAAATTACCGGGCTCGCGAAGCTTCGACTTCGAGCGTCCTAGCGACCTTGTTGCTGTGCTCGTGTATCGCTCTCTCTCTCTCTCTCCCACTTGCGTGGTCGGCAGTGCGATGCCCGTGTGTCGCTCTCTCTCTCTCTCTCTCTTACACACACGATGTCACTTGCGTGAACGCTTACGCGATGCTCGCGTATCTCCATCTTTCTCTTACGAGGACGTTGATGCGATGCCCACGTATCATTTCCTCTTTCTCGCATATTCGAGTACGTCTTATTTACTGGATGGATTCGTTCGAAATTTTCAACTGTACCGAACGAAAAATACGATTAATAGCGTTGCCTGTTGACTTTGCAGCGTCGACAAAACGGGCATCGAGTCACTGTGTCACGGCGCTCGTATTACACATGCAAAGCTACTCCGGCTACTTTTACCATACTTCACTCACTAGTCACTCTCGCATCGGCAGCTTGTCTCATTTGATCGCACAGTTGTTTTCGTTTGTTACCGGAATGTTTTTTCGAAGATCTTGAAGGTACGAGACTGTGAAATATTGCACGGTCTCGGAAAAAACACACACATACAAAATGGCGGTGAAGCACCAACGTGCGCGCGCACCTCCGCTTCACTTGTTCTCCCACATCTTCTATGACGCGGATTGGTCAGACGACAGGGTCCCAAGATGAACCGGCAGATGTTATTGGTCTATGGTGGCCAATCCCGTGTCCGTATCGGCAATCGCTCGAACGACCATTGCTTGGCCGGTGCTGCTCCGCGTGGGTGCCTGGGAAACTTTAAACTTGTCCAAGCAACTTTGGCTGTACTTAAAGTTGTTGATCTATTAATTACGTACTTCCGTATATCTTCATTTGTGCTTCTTAGCGTCTTCGATAGCTACTCATCGATTTCGCGCGCTACGGTGCAACGGTTCTTGATAAACAAAGCGTGCCCGTTTCCGTTTGACACGAATATCACAATCTGTCTCAACCGGTCCCAGAGACATAACCAAATTTTCTCCACTAGTTCGATACTGCTACGTATGAAAAAAATCGTGTTTTTTCGAATCTTTAGTATTGTCCATTGACAAAATCAAACGACGTCGTGGAGCAAAAATGTATACTAGTCAAGTGTATTCTCTCAAATTAAATCGACAAAACATCACTTTCTTTGGTTATACCTATCCTTTCGTAATCTTTAGTCAAAAAGAAGACAAAAGTCCGGTTATCATGTGCGTGAAATAAAAGCAGTCAGCCGTATAGGTAGGTACGTCATGCTTTTGTTTGAAAAAAAAATGTATTTCATCGTTTCTCCGTCGGTTTGTTTCTACAAAACACGACGTACACAAGGGTACACTCTACTAGTGGCAGCGTGTCGAACGCCTTGCCGGGTGCCGGCTGTCGGCTCCCGTAGTACTGACAGAGGAAAGACAAGGTTGTGTGCGACGTGCATATCGGATAGTATAGGTTGTATTCTCGTCGTACGATAGTAAGCAGTAGTAGTAGTAATAGTAGCGGTCGCGACGAACGTTCTACCAGTGGTGTGGTGGTGGCGGCGGTGGTGGTAGTGGTTGCTGTGACAGCGTCGACTAGTGGCGACGACGTTGGTGGTGTGGCGGAGTTGGAAGCGAACGAGCGAGCGAGTGCGAGGGAGAGGGAAAAAGCAAGGGAGAAGGAGAATACGAAAAGCTTGGTAGTGGGGAGAGAGTCGGTGGTGCTCGGATGGCGGCGCTCCTAGCGCGCAAGCCGCGCTGGCGGACGCGGATGCAGTTACGGGAGCGCAGCGCGACCCAACGCAACTCGCAAAACGCATATCCCAGACGGAGCAGCAGCCGCAAGAGAGACCCCTGGGTGCTGCTTCTCTCTTCCGTTGCCCGCTACGACGTCGACGCCACCACCGCTACCGCGTCGCGTTCGTACAGCTCGCACGAAGACCACGCGCGCAGGGGAGGCATCGACGACATTAATAAACGGGGGGGAGAGAGAGATAGACAGAGAGAGAGAGAGAGAGCGAGAGTGTGCAAGTGAGAGGGGAGAACATAAAAGAGAGAGAGAGAAGAAAAATATGCAATCGAAGGGTTAAGAGAATCGCAAAGGTGGGGAAAAAGCGAGAAAGAAAGAAAAAGAACGACGGAATAACGACGAAGAAAAATAACCACGAAGAATCGAAGTGACAAACGAGTGCCGACGCCGCGCGAGGGTGTCGACATTTTTACGAAGACGGAACAAAAGAATAGCGAAAATAAAGCACGACGCGTCAAACGAAATAGATGGAAAACAAGATTATTTAAATTTTACGAAAAAACACATTGAGATTACGTACGACGGTGATGAACGTGAGGATAATAACGAAAGTACAGAATGGATAATATCTCAACGAGGGAGTGACGATAGTAAAATGGATTTTCAAAAGTGCAGTTGAAGTGCAAATTTTCGTATTAGATAGTGCTAAATTGAACGAATTGTTTATCATTTTACATAAATAATATGTATATAAACCATACATGTGCTTATAACAAGGGATGAAAAGTAGTGACGAGACGACAGCGAGAAGAGAGAGTATGCAGCGGAAGTGGAGGAAAGTTATGTGTTTATTTTAAATAGTGAAATTCTGGAAAAACAAAAATCATTACATAGTTTTACGAAAAGTGAAAAAAAACAAAACAACAAAAATATTAAAACGTAACAACCAAGCGTCAAGATATTTTCAAACGTTCGGTGATGCTCGTCGATGTTCGGTTGTTTCCGGACTTTTGAAATTTGTCCGTTTGCGTCGCTACGTGCGGATGAGAGAGCGGGATTCACTTGTTCACTCGTGGACCGTGTTCGCCTCCGTCTCGCTCACGTTCGTGAAAATTCATCAAAACTTTACTCGTGCCTCGTTTCCCTCTATAAATCAACGACGGACGGACGGACACCGTATCAAAAATCTTGAAACGACAATTCACCGATCTTTCTTTCGTGAGTATTTCCCGTGGTTAGGCTGAACGTTTTTTTTTGTTTAACCTTTTTCCCCCGCCCCGCCTCTCCTACTACCCCCTTCTCTCCCCTCTCCCGACACGACGACACCGCCATTACTCGTTTCTCCGTGTTTCTTTGTGGCGACTACTTTCGTCAAAACGATATCGGGAGAGAAGGACAGTGAGACGGAGACCGAGAGTGTTACAACAAGTGCAAAGAGACACGACAGGCTCGATATTGTGGAGCGAGGTCGTGTAAAACATTACGAGAGTTTAGCGAACCGCTCGTAGGATAACACACATCGGTCTCCGAGCGTGTATACACGGCAAGTGCGGCACGTCGGACTTTCGTCGTTCGCGCGACGCCGGGGCTTCTTCTCTCGCGTGTGTCGTGCCAAAGCGCCGCGCGGCGGTGTGCGCCGCGCTCTTCATCGCACGTTGGCGAATCCTCGTTCCGACGGCGAGCGACCACAACGAAAACAAACAAACAAAATAACACCCGTCGGTAAAGCAACGGATAGAAATCTCGTTTAACGGAAGAGGCGCCCCCTTCTCGTGTCAATAACCCTCAGGAAATTCACGAGCCTGACAATAACCCAAAGAATAAAAACAAGCGGAAAAAGCAATTAGAAAAGAAAACATGAAAGAGTCAAGAAACTAACCTCAATCTTCTTTTGTTTCTTTATCCAGAGTCTTAAAAAACGAGACTGAGAACAATCTTTGGAAACCTTTGGAGAGGAATGTTTATCGTTTGTTAACGAAACGGTTTATCAACGAGAATTGACAAAGTGAGGTTAGGAGAGAGAGAGAATTATCATCGAGATTTGCTACGAGGCAAGTGTGTGACTCTCGTTTATAAAACGTTGCTCCTAGCGCCGCGGGGAAGGGGTTAACTACGACAAAAGAATTCACGGAGATTGACGCGAAGGAAGAAGATTCGATGCGTTCGTCGATAGGTATGCGTGGCTCGTTCGTCGTTGCTTGATGAGACGCGGTCGTACGACGAGCGAGAAAATAATAAGATCATGGAGCGTGTTTAGGAGAGACAGAAAAAAGCGTACGGGAAATAATAAAAAGCGAGCGAGACGAAGATATCTGTGAATTCCGGATTGTGTAACATCGTCGAGTGCGTCCACGGGTCGCGTTCTTTTTTTCTCTTTTCTTTCTTTCTTCCCTTCGAATTTAACACAAAATGGTCGATACAATTTTTAGGTTATGTTTAAAGTTCGTTTTTTGATTTTGTTTAGATCGTTAGTTCTCGAGTTAACCGCAGAGTGTCGCAAGGTACAGTGCGAAGCATTGGACACGGGAAGAGTTTTTGTTCGACGGAGAGTTTTATAATTGTTGTGTTTGAGAAACACGTGGGCCGCGTTGATAGATTACAATTTTTTCCTTGTTTGTTTAAGTTCGATAATTGAATTTTATTACCGAAAAATCTTCGCGAGACGAATTATCGCGCGGTCGCGAAGAAATGACGAGAGGTACAACGGTCGAGAGCGAGAAGAAAGCACGAGGGCCGAGAAGAACGTGGAGAGCCAAGCGACTGGCTCGCAAGGTGCTTTGAAGGGCGTTTTGAAGTGCCGGCGGAGCGCACGAAGGAAAAAAAGAGCGACGTTTATACTTGTGAGTAGAAAAAGGAAATAAACGAACGGGTAAACAAGATATCGATCGCATGGCCGACGACGAGCGATTTCTTAGAATTTTTTTTCGATTCCATTAAAAGAATAACGTTTATTCTAGTTACCATTATTGGCCGAAAACTTTTCGGAGAAGGAATAGAAGAAGCGTTAGAAAATTTGTGCGTAAACTTAAGAATTAATTTTGTATTTATTCCACGATATTAAAAAAATACTTTATTCATTTTTCATTCAAAAACAAAAATATTACCACGATAATTGAATTATTTATACGATAATAAATCTCGGATCTTCATTCTTGTCTTGAAAATACGATAGTTACCATTATTGGCCGAAAAATTTTCATCGAAGGAATAGAAGAAGCGTTAGAAAAACTGTGTGCAAATTTGAGAATTAATTTTGTATTTATTCCACGACATTAAAAAAATACTTTATTCACTTTTAATTCAAAAACAAAAATATTACCATGATAATTGAATTATTTATACGATAACAAATCTCGGATCTTCATTCTTGTCTTGAAAATACGATAGTTACGATTATTGGCCGAAAACTTTTCAGCGAAGGAATAGAAGAAGAACAAAGACAAAAGTAAAAAATAATTTCACGATAATTGAATTATTTATACGATAATAAATCTCGGATCTTCATTCTTGTCTTGAAAATACGATAGTTACGATTATTGGCCGAAAACTTTTCAGCGAAGGAATAGAGGAAGCGTTAGAAAATCTATGCGCAAACTTAAGAATTAATTTTGTATTTATCCCACAATATTAAAAAAATATTTTATTCACTTTTAATTCGGCAACAAAAAAAAAAAAAACAATGCCATCAATTATTCGAGGATTTGGTGCACGATGAGAGAATTTAATTTGCGGCTGCACGATCCTCGATGGAACGAGGAATTCGTTGAAAATATTTTTATTGTATTAACCCTTAAATGCATGATTTTTCCTTTTTAAATACAAAAAATTGAAACAGGTAGATAATTAAACATAAATTAAGGGAAAAATAAAGAAAAAAATTT
>JAPYZT010007740.1:0-7500 GCA_030522965.1 Tryphoninae sp. A BG-2022a | reverse complement strand
TTGATATTTTGTTTTTTTTTTTATCACAAAAGGATTTTACAAAATATCGAAAATACTCGCATCGGCGAATAATTAATCAGTCAATCACGTGAGTTTTGCGAACGTTCGTTAAATAACTGGGTGTTGGATGACATTGAACGGCACGCGAAGAAAATTCGTAAGTAAATAAAATTCGCCAAATCTTCACTTCGGTCTCTTGGAGACATTTTTGTTCTTCCTTCTTTTTCAAATTTATCATTTTTGTAATTATTGCAATTTTATAAGAAGCACAATGTATTTCACACTTGAATTACATTTTTGTATTGATATGTTGGTTTTTGTTTTTTTTTTTATTACAAAAGAATTTTACAAAATATCGAAAATACTCGAGTTCGCATCGACGAATAATTAATCAGTCAATCACGTGAGTTTTGCGAACGTTCGTTAAATAATTGCGTGTTGGATGACGTTGAACGGCATGCGGTACGTTCAATACCTACGATGTAGTTCCGAATTCGCAACGATCGAATGATATCAAACGAGCGTAATAATGATAACAACAATAAAATGCTAGGTAGAAAATAAATGGAATGCGCTGTGGTGGGATTTACGTACTCTTTCTCTCTCTCTCTCTCTCTCTCTCTCTTGCTCTTTCAATCTTGTGGGCAGAGATGAAACCACCGACAGAGCCGCGAGCATGTTCGTTTACATTATCACGCGAGTTGTATCACGAATACGTGAAATACTTCCTATGTATAGCACGCGTGTACGCACCCGGGAGCTTCGGGCTAAATGGAATTGGCTCATTGTCGTATATTTCTCTTGTTACGAATAAATTGCGATTCGCGCTTTTCGAAATTTTATCAAAAAACGAATTTTCAAAAAATAACAAAAAAAAAAAAAAAAAATAACAATTTATCGAAATATCTAAATTTTGGTTAAATTAATTAATTTGTTTGTAATTTTATGAGAGTGGGAACGGAAAATTTTGATTAACTGGTGAGAAATGAAATTTTCGAAAAAATACAAAAAAAAAAAATAAAATAAAAATTATTGAAAATTTGTTTTTTTTTTTTCAGATTAATTAATTTCTTTCTCATTTTATGAAAGTTAGATCGGTTAATTTTAATTAGTTCGCGAGAAACCGAAATTCCGAAAAATAAAAAACAAATGAAAAAAATTATTGAACTATTTTTATTTTCAAATTAATTAATTTTTTTCTAATTTTGTGAAATTGTGATCGAAAAATTTTGATTAGCTGGCGAGAAACTGAATAATCCAAAATAAAAAAATAAAAAAAATAAAAATTTACTGAAAATTTGTTTTTTTCACATTAATTTCTTTCAAATTTTATGAAAGTTAAATCGGGCAATTTTGATTATCTGGCAATAAACGCGAATGACGAATGAAAATAATCGCGAACGAGACGCGTCGGACGATTATCACGATCGTTGTGGCCGAAACAATTATTTCGTTACCTTTTACGTCGGCAAAATGTTCCGGCGCAAATTCGCCAAGACCGTCTCGCGAGCACGGTACAAATTTAACCCACGGAGAATATCAATTTTCTAAATATTTTATACGACTTGAATTAACTCGACAGTATGATCGTAGAAACCACGGTGGGCCAAGGCAAGAGCGATGACTTCGTGTATTATTCATGGCCATTAAAATATTTATATCTCCTTTCCCATCTTTCATTTCTCTCTTCTATTCTCTCGTTATTCCTCGCTACGATCGAATCACAAGTACGTCCATTACGGTTGTTCTATTAAATAATACGCGATTTAACGGCGAGAGATAAATAAAATATATTGAAAAAGAATAAAGAAAAAGTACCGAGAAAACTCGACCGAGTTAATGAAGTTCTACCCCCCCCCCTCCCCCTCCCCCCACTCTCCCTCTTTCTCTCTATTCAGACAGAAAGAGATAGGAAGAGATAGAAAATGATTCCACCGAGACCCTGAGTTCTTCAGAAACCTCGAGTGATACGCAATAACTCCCCCATTTCACTCTCTATCTCTCTCCCCGGATCTCGCAGTTTACCTGGCTTTACTCACGATAGCGATATGCAGTACGTTGGTACTCGATGAAGCATTATGAGAGTCAGTTTCTCTTTGCGGCTGTACCGAAGGTATAGAATAAAAATTCTTCCTGGTTGACGACTGGGCTGACACGAGTGTGAGTAGAGAGATACAGGAGCAGGGTAGGAAGAAAAAGAGGTGGGGAGTGGGGGGGGAGGGGGGGGTATTATCTATATATACTATATATGGTGTCTATGGGTCGTCGACCTCGCCAGCGTTACTTTGCAAACCCATTGATTCACGGTTAAAACCTCGAGTGGGGTTTCCTGCTAATTAAAGAGCTCGAGCTATACGTTACCTTTTCTCTTCGTACTCTCTCACTCATTGGCTATAGTTGTATCGCGGTTTTGTGCACTACCGATACACGAGACTGGGATGGGGAGGGGATGGTGGGAGGAAGGGGGGAGAGACTGGTCGTATATAGGTTTTCCATGCGGTACGTATGAATTCGATGAATACACAGCCTCTGTGTCAATGTGCTTCATCTGCTTCATTCGTATCCAAACACGTGTATCTGTGTCTATCGAATTAATCAATTTGTCGAGTATTGTCAATTATTGATGATAGTAAACAAGGGTTTGTAATGATGAGATCGATAAGGGTAGATTGTACGAGGATTTTGATGAGAGAATTGTGAATTTTGCGCCAATGTAGATATACTGTCAATAGTTTTTACTTTGGTGACTTTTATTCGGTCAATTATTTTATTGCGGATTATAAAGTTGTCCATTTCGGAATTGTCACTATTACTTGGGTGTAAATTCCGAGGTTTTAAATTTGATGCTGTCAAGTTTGATTACTGTCAATGTTAAATTTGATGCTGTCAAGTTTGATTACTGTCAATGTCAACGCTGTCAATTTTTTTCTGTCGATTATTGAACTGCGAAATGTAAAGTTGTCCATTTCGACATTGTCACTTTTACTTGGGTACAAATTCCCAGCTTTTAAATTCGATGCTATCAAGTTTGATTACTGTCAATGTCAATATTGTCAATTTTTATTCTGTCAATTATTTTACTGGGAATTATAAAGTTGTCCATTTTGAAATAGTCACTTTTACTCGGGTACACATTTCTATCTTTTAAGTTTGATACTGTCAATTTTGATTATTGCCACTGTCAACACTGTCAACTGTTTTACTGTGAATTACAAAGTTCGTCATTTCGAAATTGAGACTTTTATACTCGAATACAAATTCATATTTTTTAAGTTCGATGCTGTCAACGTTGATCATTGTCATTGTCAAAACTATCAACGTTTATTCAACCAATAATTTCAATGCGAATTACAAAGTTCTCCATTTCGAAATTGTCACTTTTACTCCAGTACAAATTCTTATCTTCTAATATCAATACTCTCAACTTTAATCACTGTCACTGTCAAAACTGTCAACTATGATTCCATCAAATTTCGTTTTCTCAAGGTCGAACTATTACTAAATATGATATTATTTTGAAAATTTCATTCCAACGACGATTTTTTCAGTCTTTCGAGCGTCTTGACGAAATTGGCAGAATAGAAACTCTTAGCGCGTTCGCTTATATAGAATAATGTGGCTTTTTTCTCAGGCGTTTTTTTTATTTCTTTTCTCACTTCGTTTCTCGCGACAACCGACTCTTTGATAAATCATCGATGTCCGGTGCGAATTGCCATGGTCTTCAACGATTCACGCCCCCTCCCCTCCCCCCTCTCGTCTCGTGATAAAAGAACGAGCGAGCTTGCTATCGAGACGTACACACATATATATATACACACACATATCTACAACGCGACAAATTCTTCTCGGTTTCTTCTCGTCGCGCCATTGCCGCATCGATTTGATACCTCTCGTTCTTTCTGAATGTTCTTCACTCATTGTCAGTCACCATTCTACCGGAAAATTCTTACGATCGTTTCTCGTATCTCTCTCGTATCGATCGATAGCTACTAGACGTACTATATACAAATATATATCATATGCCCTCCCACCCTTGTATTTCTCTCGTTACAGACAAACCTTATTTTATCCTGGAATTCCAGGATCGATGATTTTCTTTTTTTTTGTTTCTCATCCAATCAGTCGTCTCGTTTTATCAGTTTTGTGATATTGGAGAGGGACAAGAAATTTTATATAAGTTTATAATTAAATTCTAATTAAAAGTACTCTAATTAAAAATATAAATGTTGAAAAATGATATAATGAAGAAATTAATTTTTTTTCAATAGAAAATAAAAGTAGGAAAGAGAAATTCGAGAAAATAGAAGTAAGTTTTAAGAAAATACACGTAAATTTGACGAAAATAAACGAAAAGACAAATTTCTCTCATCAACTGTCGTGAATTACGTAAAAATTTTATTAATTAATGAACGATCGTTTTAAATTCTCAATGTGACGTTCGATGACTCGATTCTCGTTCTGGATAATGAAATTCATACGACCTATGGACGTTTCCGTATTTCAATGTCTCGAGGGATCGTGACGATTTTTAGACGAGAGAAGACCTTGCTTGTACATTTAGTGGATCATAGAGGGCGCGCGAATTCGACACCGCGAAAGAATGAGACCGAGTGAGATCGACAGAGTAAGATCGACCAAGAGAGAGAGAGAGAGAGAGGCTGCAGTACCACGAGAGTGACGAGAAGACGAGAGGAGCGTGAGAGAAAGAACCGGAAGTGGGAGAGAGAAAAATGGAAAGAGAAAGAACACGACAGTCTCTCCGACATCGCCGTTACCAGCGCCACTCGAATGTGGTAACTAGCGGTAGTGGGTAGTCCCAGTCTTGCATTCATCGCGTAATTAACGTCTCGCAATTATAACCCCGCGCGTGGATGAGTCGAGAGAGAGAGAGAGAGAGAGAGAGTGAGCGAGAAGAAAGAGGCGAGAGGGGATGCATTTGGGGTTGTGCTTGCTCGCTTTCTTCTCTCGCTGCTTTCTTAACCCTCGTACCGGTAATATATAGAACATCCCCATCGCCTTTCCACACTTCTCACGTCCTCCCGTACTGAAATAAGCCTTAGCTCGAACCCCCCGGCCCCCTCTTCTTCGTTGAATATCATAAGCTTTCGCAACACTCGTGAATAAGACGCTGCAAGAAATCTCGTGTCTTCCAACATTTTCGTACTTATCCAACGCTTTTAAAGAGTTCCTCTCGTCACGGGAGAGCGAATCTTTCTTTTTTAGCTTTTTGTTCAATCTGAATGTCCGACGCGTACGTCTCGAGTTATTCGAGCAGAGAAATTTGACTTACAATTTGTTGTTCAGATTTTTATTCGACGATATTAATAATTAATTAATTATGAGTTATTAATTCATACTTGCGTGAATTATTTCTCGTTAGATTATTATTGATTACATTAATTAATCGAATCTTTTAATTTTTAATTTATGAGTGTAATATTTTCTCTAAAATTGTGTCCAGGGGGAATTTGCATCATTCGCCAGAGCAAAAATCCCGAAATACGAGATTATCCGATGCGTACGTTGCATGCGTACGTTGCAAATATTTGAACAGAGAAATTTGACTCGATTCATTAATTTTATTATTTTATTAATATTTTGTAAAATTATAATTTTTCTACAATTTTTGTTCAGACTTTGATTCGACGATATTAATAATTAATTAATTATGAGTTATTAATTCATACTTGCGTGAATTATTTCTCGTTACATTATTATTGATTAAATTAATTAATCGAATTTTTTAATTTTTAATTTCTGAGTGTAACATATTCTCTATTTACTGTAAAATTGCGTCCAGGGGGAATTTGCATCACTCGCCAGAGAAAAAATCCCGAAATACCAGAATATCCGATGCATACGTTGCAAATATTCCAACAGAGAAATTTGGCTCGATTCATTAATTTAATTATTTTACTAACATTTTCTAAAATCACAATTTATATTCAACCTCAAATTCGTCGATATCAAGAATTAATTATAATTAATTAATTAACACATCCTCGAATTATTTCTCATTAAAATATCGATTAAATTAATAAATCAAATTTTTAAATTTTTCATGAAACGAGAACAACATTTTCTCTATTTACAGTAAAATTGTGTCCAGGGGAAATTTGCGTCACTCGCTCGAGCGAAAATCTCGAAATACGGGTGACAATTTCGTCGAGCGTCACATGGGAGAGCCTCGGCATGTTTCAGTTCTTTGATAAAGTTTCTCATCTATTCTTGCCTACCGTGTTTGCTCGCGCGAGCGGTAGTTCTTCTTCCTTCCGGGTAGACGTTGATATGCATTTTGCACGTGGCTAGGCAACGGCGTAGGGGCGATGGGAGTAGGGGGGGGGGTGGGCAAGGAGGAGGAGGAGGGGTTGATACAGGTAGGCAAAGGTCTTGGTGCGCGTAGGGGCGATGGGAGTGGGGGGGGGGCAAGGAGGAGGAGGAGGGGTTGATACAGGTAGGCAAAGGTCTTGGTGCGCTACCTTGGCTAACCTGCCAAGGTAGCGCACCGCTATCCGACTCGTATGCAACCCCCTCACCTTTACCACCCTAGTTTCGCCCTTTCTCTCCTATCTCGAGTATGTGACCTGTAAACCTCCCGAGCCCTTAAAGCCATCCGAAAATATCGTACGAGACTGGAGCTTATCGAGATTTTAAAAAACATAGTGACATTTTTTTTATTTCTGGCATGAAATTGGAAACTTTAATGGCGATGTACCGTTACGAGATGAACATTTTTTTAAAATTATTTATACGTGGATGCGATGTTTGAGATTTTTGAAGTAATTGCTTAATTAATATTATTAGACGAGTATTATTTTTATTCGTTGCAAATAACAATTTACATTAAGTATTTTTGTTTTCATAGCGTAATTAGTCGAATTAATTTTGGATGCATCGAGTCAATAATTTTCTTCCAAGATGCGATTTTTAGAATTGATAATAATAATAATAATAATTTTTTAATCTAATGATAATAATTATAACAATAATTTAATGATAATAATAATAATAATAATAACTTAACGAGAATAATAATAATAGTAATTAAAAATTTAATAATAATCATTTTTTAAATAATAAGAATAATAATAATTTAATAGTAATAATGTCAAAAATAATAATTTAATAATTTAATAGCAATAATGATAAAAATAATAATTTAATAATTTAATAATAATAATTTTTAAATAATAATCGTAATAACGATAAAAATAAAAATTTAATATTTTAATAATAATAATTTTTAAATAATAATAGTAATAATGATAAAAATAAAAATTTGATAATTTAATAATAATAATTTTTAAATAATAATAGTAATAATGATAAAAATAAAAATTTAATAATTTACTAATAATAATTTTTAAATAATAATAGTAATAATGATAAAAATAAAAATTTAATAAGTAGTAGTATTTATTTCCTCTTGTATGCCCTTCCGAGCTTTTACATCCTCCTTTCTTGATCTTCCCATATTTACATTTTACCATTTTAACATTT
>JAPYZT010007737.1:0-18348 GCA_030522965.1 Tryphoninae sp. A BG-2022a | reverse complement strand
AAAAAACAAACCAAAAAAAAAAAAAAAAAAAAAAAAAAAAAAAAAAAAAAAAAAAAAAAAAAAAAAAAAAAAAAAAAAACCGGAAGGAAGGAAACACCCGGGCCACGTTCCACGTAGCTACCTTCGTTCTTATTAAAGCGTATATATAAATTCGATAATGCAAATGGCGTCTAGTTTAATTAACGTTGAAATATCGCAGCAACACGCTCGGGCGCTCCGCACGGTCCGTTGCCCGAGAATCTCGTCTTTTTCCCGTACGCGCGTTCCCGCGAGAGAGCCCGGAGGTTCCGAAAGAAAAAAGGAGCAACGATACGATCTATGAAAAATTGTGCAAATATCCACGTCTCGATATCAATTTTAGCGAGGAAACGGCTTCGGTAATGCTAATGTCGTATCTCGCGACGAATATATACCTTCCATCCCCTCCAAAAATCACCTTATTAACATCTCCGAAATTGCAATCCCGGATGGTATTTCGATGCAAACTTTGCCAGTATTGGCTCGACGATTGGCTCGATATATCGGTATGAAATATGTCGCAACGTAACGCGATATATTCCATGCATAATTTCAGCCCGATACGATGAGGACGACGGTGGTGAGTCGCACATCCGACGATACAGGTACGCGAGAGCTCATAATGAAAATGGGTGGTAGCCAGGTGGATCGTACGATTCATCCCGACGAGTATTTCGTGCAAAGTTTTGCTTATTGCGAGAAGAGAGAAAGGTAGCTGGCTGCTGGTTGGTTATGCGGTCGTCTCGTTCTACTCGGCCGAAACGCGTTCCGGTGAAACATACACACGCGTATTTACCGCGTATGGCTGACCCAAGTTGTCTAGGCGTTTAGAAAACAAGATTACAGTTTGCTCGTGTCTCTGCCGCGGTGTACGCGACCTTACCGCTCTTACCCGGAATAGTGACTTTCCGAAGCTCGATCGAAATCCGTTCTACACCTGAACACCCGCGAACGAACGGAGGGTGAGAGAGAGAGAGAGAGAGAGAGAGTCTCGTCGTCGTCCGGAATTTACCCAGGTGCTCGACCGAGCGGTTCTCGCGATTATAACTTTCGACGAAAATTCCCATACGGATATTCCAGTCGTTACCTCTATGTATATATAATTATCGATACTTTTGCTCGTTACAATTTCACGAAACGACTGGCCTCTTCGGTTGGAGGTCCGAGGGAAGATCGTAATAACGATCGGGGACTCGGGGATGCTAAATATTTTGGAAGACGTAAAAGCCGATTGCCGACTGGAATTAATTTAGTGGCAGATGGCGCCCGATAAGCCGTATTTCGGGATTAGAATCGTGACCCAGCGTGATATCGTGAAGAGCTGCGAAGCTGCATCGTCGCTTGGATAAAAATTGAAGAAAAAAGTTTCGAATCAAAGTTTGTCCAGTAGCGCCGGGGATGAAATTGTGCGCGAACGTCGTAGACTATAAGGGTGAGAAAAGGTGGTGCTCGGTATTGAAAATGAAGGATGTCGGCGCTCTCGCTTCATCCCTCTTGGAAAGTGACAAAATCCAATGGCGAACAAAGCTCTTTGTCTCTCTCGTTTCTCCGCCTTCTTACTCGTTCGATCTAGATCGCGCGCGCGACAAACGGAACGACCGACACGAGGAATCCAAGAGTACAAAGTCTCGCGTTATATACACGAGGAGCTTTTACGAGCAACAGTGGCGAGAGCAACTTTTACCCAACAGTTCCACCTGGTTTATACGCTCGAAGAAAAGTTGTTGGAAGGTGGAGCGAGTTGGCGCGGAGAAAACCGGATTCTAGTTTTCTCTCCTCTTGGCGAAGCTTCGAAACCGATTCTTATACGAATTATCGGAGAGCCAACTGCGAATCGCGTGTACCTACGAGGAAAGAGACGAGGGGGTCAAAGTTGGACAAAGCGAGGAAACGAGAAAGTTGCCGAGTGCGCCTCGAGTTCGGATCGTTTTACGAGACTCTAATTATCCCCTCCGCTACACCTTCTTCTTCGATTATTCTCGTGGACGTGGAAATCTTTCGAGATCGAACCGCGTACGTAAACTCGTCAAAAATTAACCTTACCGACCAACGGTAACTCTTCCGCAATGCCGGAAGAATCGCGCGAGAATGAGGCAATACGTGTAACTTTTACATCGCGCGGAATCAAAGAAATTGAGTTACTTTGCGCACCGACCAACGAGACGTTTCCAATCGATTTCTCGTCGTCGTTGTCGCAATTCTTTAAACGCTCTCCTGCAGCTTCTAGAAAGAGTGATTACTTTTCGATCCGTACTACGTGAATCGAATTTTATATACCATTCGCTCCGCACGGAACGATGTGGCTCCGACTCGCGCAGTTTATAACGGTCTCGCGTATTCTTCCTCGCCAGAAAGAGGCAAATCTCCTGGGTTTAATATACAATGAGAGGAAGAAGATTTTTGACGAAGGAGAAAAAGAAACGTCGAGGGAATAACGTCTCTCTCAAGTCGTCCTGGAAACGATCCTTTTTTTTTTCTCTCCTCGAATAAATAAGACCGAGAATATATACTCGTTCGTGTAAATATACGCGAACGAGTCAAATTTCCGCAGTCACGGCTACGCCTTTACCCGATTAAAAAGCGTCGTGTAACACTCGCGTCGGATTTGGCTATTTATCAATGACACGTACCGACCCGCTTCATTTCGAAAGTGCGCACAAGAGTTATTAACGAAACACATGGATGTCCCTATCTAGTGGAACGAGCGTATACGCTCGAGAGAGGGAGAGAGAGAAAAAAAATGCCCGAACGGGGGTTTTATCGAACGACAGCGAGTGGGACGCGTTCGCGCTTCGACGCCCAACCAGTGTGAAAATTCAAATTTTATGGCCAATGTCAACGACACGTATACTTTCAATTTGTACACAGAGCAGTAGGGGAGTCGAAAAATCGATGAAACGAGGTGAAATTTAACATCCCTCGAGGCAAAATCGTAACGAAAACGAAACGAAAAAAACAGAGAGAGAGAGAGAGAGAGAGAGAAACTGAGAACGCGTTACTCACTCTGTTCGCTGATGTAGATCGGTGTCCATGTGAGCTGGGAGTAAACGGCGGGAGTAGCAGCCGCTACGATAAATCCGGCGATCCACAAGCCCCAGCAGAGAGTCATCCTCGACGCACCTGCTTTCGGTCCTATTCTCCCGGATCGTCGCGACATCTCTTCTCGTTCCTCGCGTCACTGCCTAAGTATCATTCTGACTACGACAACGAGGACCTTATCCTACCTAAGCAAACCTTGGGTTAATGCACTATTTAACCCTCTAACGTCCTTTCCCGCCTCGACCGCGACTCAATTTTCCACACTCGTCCAGCATCGTGGAAACCACCGATCCTGCAACAGAGAAATAACCAACTAACGGAGGAGAAATATATAACGGACAAGATGGGCAATAATATAGGGGAAAATAGTCGATAGGTAAACTCGCGGGGAATAACGAAGCCCCGGTCGTTTTGCTTGGGGCGCGAGTCAATCTCGAAATCAGACCGAGGTACGCGAGGGCTCGTGGGAAGGAGGATGGAAACGAGCAAAGCAAACGACCGACGGGGTTGAAGGATGTATAGCGTTGCTTGGGAAGCCGGGGGCGTTAATTATACGATGCAATTATCGCTAGTTCCGTCCCATAAAACAACTCTGGGATGAGCGAGTCTCGGTACTGCAAAGGACGCCTTTTCTTTTCTTTTTCTCCGGTCGTGTCTATGTGTGCGCGAACGAACGAGCAACGTATCTCGCCCGAAGCAAACGCGAGGGAATCAAAGAGCACGGAAGATCGGGCAAAGCTCGAAGGTATATCACCGAGGTCAGCTGTATTCCGGTGAGAGCTTGTATCGGGCCGGGCTATACCCAGGTGATAAAATGCCCACTACCACCATTTCTTCTTCTTCTTCTTCTTCTTATTCTTCTTCTTTTCCCACCGGATACGTCCTCTTAAAAATCTACTCTTACAAATGGAATTGTTAGAACTCTAACCTCGGTATACGCTTTACGCGAATTCGCCTCGTCTCGCGTGGTATCGGATTCTTGTATCTCGAAACTCTGCCAGCACCGAGAGAACGGCACGTCAGACACAGGGGTGTGTATATACACCACCGAGCGGTCTGGCAACAGAGGCAACTCCGGCACGTAAATCCACCTCTAAGTTTACCAAACACGATCGTGCTACATTGTTCCGCGATAATTAGGCCAGGCTCTCCTTTCTCGAGTTAGGATTAGCTCCCTCGAAGCGTTCTCTTCCATTCGAGTCAATTCCCCCCCCCCCCTCCCCCTACCCCTCCACCCCTTTAAGTTCTGAAAAATATCGATAATAATAGAGAAATTATGTGACGCGTATCGCGTTCCGATCAAGTGTCGAGCGATGTAAATGCGAGAAGGTGAGTTTGCTCGAGGGTTATAAATCGGTTTGCGTCACGCATCGATCGGACGAGCGGAGAGAAGATATTGATTGATAACGCGTTCGTGTATCTTGGCACATCGCGTCGCAGTGGCGACGGGGAGAAGGGTGAGACAACCCGAAACCACAAAGTTCGATCGGTGCTCGAGGATCGAGTCCCTCGTGTCGGCTGTTGGAGCTACCTACTGCCGCTAATAGTTCTCATGCTGCTGCTGCTGCGCTCCTGCTGCTGCTGCTACCCCCCCCCCCCCCCCCCCCCACCCCACCCCCTTACCCCTCCTCGTTGCACATGGAATAATTAATGGGCCCGTTGATGGGTGTCGGGTGTCCGCGACAATTATACTCAACTCGTCAAACGAGATGCATACGCGTGCAATTATATATGTATATAGGCAAATATGACGATACGTCATTTTTAATTCATGCCTAACTCCCAACCACCACATCGTCGCTTCGACGAACGACGAAACCGCGACGAATTAATTCCCGATAGGATTTCAAGACGCGTGTGGGACTCGATAATTAATCATCAGTCGCAATCGGTTGAATTTTTTCATACAAGTTACGACGAGTAGACCGAGTCACGAGCTAGATTTTATGATAAAAATCCGAGTCGTTGGCAAGCCGAAATTATCCGAGTTTTAATCGAGTTCCGTCCCGATTATGAAATGATATTACAGCAATTAAAATATTCATTGTTCCTTCGTTTTTTTTTCTTCTTTCTTTATTTTATCAAGAAGGTCGGGAGCGACGTCGACGACGACGACGACGATGACGACGACGACGACGACGATTGAGTAATTACATTTCTTGCCACCTCCCGTTGAGCCGTAGCTCGTTTCCGAGCATGGCCAAGGTGGAATAAAATTTCTCCAATTTCTCGCAGATGCTTTGTAGCAGCAGCCTCGGAGCTTTCGTCACTAGACGTCCCGCGAATGTACGTGGGGGTGCGGGGCGAGAGGATGATTATCGGACGTGTAATTATCGTCGCGCGTTTCTGCAATCAGTCAGAGCGAGACGAGGAACGAAAGCAACTCCGCGTATATTCAGTGTCTAATTGATTTCATTGTCGTATTTCATGCCCCTCCTCCCCGGTAAAGTAAATCCAAGCCCGCGCAAATATCTCGCCCCGTGTGTAGAACCGAGTCGAGCCTGGGCTTTGGTGGAAATGTTGACGCGGAGTCAAATTTTTGTTTGCTACTCTCTCGTAACTCTCCGCAAGCCTCCTTCTCCCCGTATCCAGCTCGAATCGACGGGAAAGAGAATTAAGCAGCAGATTCAGAGTCCACTGGTTCACTCGGTCGTTGGGGGATGTTTTTTTTTCATCCCTCTCGCTGGCTTCTCGCCCTCGGTTTTTCCCCCGAGAGATATCTCACTCTCGCCGCCACAGGGAGAGAGAGAGAGAGAGAGAGAGAGAGGGAGAGAGAGCTCGTTCGAGTTCGCCAACACCCTCGACCGACGAATAGCACACCAGGGAAATTATATTCACTCGTCTCTCTCGCTCTTCTTTCGACGTACACACTAGCCCGCACATACACGTAAGTATATAGC
Organism: Tryphoninae sp. A BG-2022a; assembly: GCA_030522965.1. Taxonomy (NCBI): domain Eukaryota; kingdom Metazoa; phylum Arthropoda; class Insecta; order Hymenoptera; family Ichneumonidae; species Tryphoninae sp. A BG-2022a. Next base: position 12,391 of record JAPYZT010007737.1, on the reverse strand, counting down.
TCGCTATTCATTCCCAAGGTTTATGTACTTTATTCCCATCTAATGAGACGACAATTTTCTCCGTTGCACAAAAGAACATCTCGACGAGTTTGGAGATTCGCGTTCGACTCTCTCTCTCTCTCTCTGGATTAAACACGAGGGAATAAATATTCGCAATTTTTACGTTTTAATCTTCGTCGCGCGTATAATTCTTGTGAAAATGAAGAAAATCGTTGTCTGGTAAATATTCGCGAAGGGACAACGCTAAGATTACGAGATACGAGGTAGCTATTACTCGAAAAACCTTTGGCCGCGGATACGAATGAAAATATGACGCGTCGTATATCCCTCACTTTTATTCACTAGCAACAACCTCGCGTATATTATATCGTCGGGCGTCTTAGAGAAGGATGCTGCTTCGGGCTGGGACGAAAGAGTCGAGGATATCATGGAGAGAGGTTCAAGAAGCACCAGTAGGTATACCGGGCTTGTAGATTTTTACAGGCTGTAAACCTTTTACACCGGTAAACCAAGCAACCAGAAGGAGCTGCTGCTTTTCTCGCGAATATACGAGAAACGATCTCCCAAAGCTCTGTAACGCGTACAGCGCTAGTTTCGTATAGCTACGCTAGAGGAACGGGGAAACGGGGCAACGGGGGGCTACTTTCCATCCCCCTTCCTTCGTGTCTACCTAACCCTCCCCATCTGTTTCCGGAACGAGGCACTGCGGTATAAAACAGACGCGCGCACACACACGAACCAACGGACATCTTCCCGACGCCGAAATTCTTCCGTCGTACAAATCTTCTCCCTCGCTCGCGCACCCTTCCTCCATTTATACCCTTTCGCAGACTCTCGTTGCGAGAAATAAAAAAAGAGAACAAGTTTTATGGGGAATTCGTCATTACCGTATAGCCCCTTTGGATAGAATATACGGATGAAAAGTACCGGCGGTACTTTGCTCTAGTTGAAATCCGTAAATTTCAACGTCTCGATCCTCATCGAGATACGTATAAGACGAGAAAAGTTTGTCCCGTTATCCCGATCTCTTCGGTTCTCTCCGCGAATCTTATATCTCGTGTCTTGTACCGTGTATTTTATCTCTCCTCTTTCTCCCACCCCAATCTCGCGACCATCTCGCTGGCGTTATACCCGCCCCTATACATATACAGGGTGAAATTTATACGGTCTAACAGACTTTGTTCCAAGGTAGATAATATCATTACAAACAAAAGTTGTAAATATACATTAGGGATATTTTCAATAGTTTACGAGATATGAATTTTTAAAGTTGGTCCAATCAGAGCGCGCCGAGAAGCATTGGCGCCGCCCACTCCCGCCAATTGGGCTTGTACAATCCCGCACGGTCAATTTTATTTATTATATTATTACGCAATCATATTTATTTCCGAGTGGGCGGGTCCAACGCTTCTTTAAAAATTTATATCTCGTAAATTATTAACAATAATTCCTCTCGTATATTTGCAACTTTTGTTCGTAATGATCCCATCTACCTTAGAACAAAACCTGTGACACGTTACGAACGTCACCCTGTATAGATACACGTAGCGTCAGATATCTTTTTGCTCGAGCCAACATCTTCTAGGAGTCAAACTTTGTATCACGGCAAAGTGGGAGGGACGACGACGTTTTTCTTCTCGCAAAAACGCTTTATGTACTCGACTCGCGAAACGTCAGACTCGAGAGAGTGAGAGAGAGTCGTATATATCGGGGTAAGATATAAGAGGTTGCTCTCGCTTTCTCGTACAAGAGGTAGATACATCGTGAAATGCATGTCGTCGCGTTGCGACGAGAGACGCGAAACCGTCTCGAGGAGAGAGAGAGAGAGAGAGGGAGGAGGAGCACTCTATCACCGGGAGCAACCCCGGCGGCACCGAGCGAGGGGTCGTGATCTTTGCGGGAGCAGAATGTAGGAGGAACGAGTATTGCCCGTCGAAAACTTTGTTCGAGCCTAAAGAGATTTTTGTAACGCGATTGAGGCTGGCGCGAACGAACAATTTTAACACCAGCGTGCGAATCTTCTCCGCTATGAGAAGTTGGCGGGACATTTGCTTTCCGGTGGCGTCGAAAAGTTGGAAGACGTTAGAGTACGGCGCTTCGACGTTGAGCCAATCGACTATTTATAATTACCCAACCGAGAGACACTCTCGTCGTGACTTTTTTGACGCGTCGTCCAAAATCTTCTTCTTATTCTTAATTACTATCAACCCTATGGGCTAACTCGTAATTGCGTTATAACCGTATCTCAATTTCTTTCTTTCTCGAATCGTCGACGGATACAATTTATACCGAAATATAAATGTACTCGAGACAAGAAGATTCATCACCGAAAATCTCGCGATGAAAAGCGTATCGAGAGAGGGAAGCTCGATAAAATTGATAAGGGTTGGGGAAAAAAGGAAGTACGAGAAGATACAAAATATGGATATTCGAATACGAGACTGGAACTAGATACGCGAAAGGCTCGTTCGTGCTCAAACTCCCGTGTGTTATACGCGACGCGTGAATCCACCGAGAGAACGATATTTCAATCGAGCGTATACTCTCTCGCGGTATCGAGAGAAAATGGTGCGCGGGGTGAGGAGTAGACTCGCCGATATTCCGTTGGCCTCGTGTACGTGCCGGATCCAAGGAAATGTTGCGAATCCTGTCGAACGAGGGAGACGGACACGTGCGATCGATCCAATCGATCGATCGATCGATCGATTATTATTCGCCCCTGTACTTTTTTCCTCGAGTTCGAACCTCGACGTTCTTTTAATCGAAACGACCTAATATCCGCGGAAACAGATTTATTTACCTTTCCCAAGGATCGTGTTGACCACGTTCGCGTATCATACGTTTGTTACACGAGGACGAGACGATCGTTGGATTAAGGTTCGTTTTCCTCCGCGTATAAAATAATCCCTTTGGCTACCCTTCTGGCTTCCAGCAATTCTACCAAGGAGATCCGTAAAAATAATTTAGAGATTACGTATCTTTAAACACGAGCTGGAGGGAAGAAGCTCGGAGAGAAAGAGGCTAGAGTGGACTCTCTTTTCTCTTTACCTTTTTATTACAGTCGTTATCCGATTTTCCTTGCAAAGGTCACCGACTCGTGGAACTTGCAGTCCCATCGTGTGTTTCCACGGGGGGAGGGGGGGGGGAGAGAGAGAGAGAGAGAGAGAGAGAGAGAGAGAGAGAGAGAGAGAGAGAGGGGGAGAGAGAGAGAGAGAGAGAGAGAGAGAGAGAGAGAGTGAGAGAAGGAGGGGGAATATAATAGTCGGAGGACGCTTCTTTGGCACGAGTGTGTATAATCCCGAGGCGTGCAGTGTCGCGTAAAACTCTCGTAAAGCTCGACTCGGTGGAGACAGAGGAGGTTGATGCTCGGCTCCATCGATTCGAGAAAGAGAGTGGGATATATATCGCGTTGCTTCCTCTCTTTGGCGAAGCGATATCTCAACGCTCCGTCACTTGACGTTACCGGTAATGAATGAATCGAGAGATAAAGGAATTCGCGCGAGACGCTTGAAAAAGAAAAATTGATAAGAGTTTGAAGCTTGTAGAGTGGCGAAAGGAGCTGCGACTTACCTACACTGTATTACGGGAGAAACGGTGCTGAATGTATTTGCGGAGGAATGTGGCAGGTTGGTGGAATGTTTTCGTAACCGGAGTACATAATAATGAGAATATATCTTAATTCTCGACAGGACAGGGCGTTACAAACGAGAAAGGGGCATTTGTCACTGGGACGCGAGCGCGCCTGGTACCACTGCGTAGTACCAGTACCGGAGGTTAGCACTGTGGCGAACGGGTACGCGGTGGCTCGGAGGTGGGCCGCGAGAGAACCAAGGGGTAGAAGACTCCGTGGAGTTAAAGGGAGCGCGTAGAAAGAGGACACCTCGTGAATTCCGTATGCGGCAAAAGGGGTTGGTTGGTTGGCTGGCTGGCTGGCTGGCTGGCTGGCTGGCTGGCTGGCTGCTTCCTCGAACCTCTCCTCCTCCACTTCTGGCGCAACTTGTCCCACGCTTCTCTGACTCGAGGTATACTCTCTGCTCCAAATTCATGTGCACCGAGGAGATTATAACTGTCGACCCGTGTTACCAGATCTCTTTAAAGCGAGCAACCATCTCCCCCCCCCTCCCCCCTCCCCTTAACTCTTTCTCCCGTCTACACGCAGGTGGCTGACCCAACTGCAGGTTACAGTCGGTGCTACACGGACAAGTTTTTTCAAACTTCGTTTAAACGTTTCTGGGCTTTTTTCCTCGTGGGACTGGTCCCCCCCCCCCCCGAGTTCTAGCGACAAAAAATTGGATTTTTTTTTTTTTTTTTTTTTTTTTTTTTGTTTATTTTCTTCGATATTACGGGCGTCACGAACGTTCGGTCTTGGGGTCGATGCTAGTAGAACATCGTGGTACGCGTATAGTCAAACGGGCAGCCAACCGGTCGGCCTTCGGGCATTCGCGTTCGTTGGCCCGATGAATTTACAAAGCACGCCGCGAACCCCCTCGCCTTGTTTTGACACGTAATGCACGCTCCCTTTTCCATCCACTCTCCGACAATCCGTTATAATTATCTCATCCGGGCAACCGGGAACATTATATTCACTGATTCGAGCTAAATATTTACGCGGAGCGTATTCGGCACTGTCCAAACGGCATATATATTTACTTCGATACGAAATAATATTTGTTTTCGGCCTCCCTTTCGGCCAATGTATTCGGACAACATTGAAAAATAATTATCGTTTCATCGCGTAAGGAGACGCGATCATCTACATTTATTCTAATTATTTGTTCTTTTTACCGTTGTTTGTCCCGAATGACGAGTTTCCCTCGTGGTTAAAGGGTTAAAGGGCGACCGAGACCCTCCCGTAAGCACGCCAAATGAAATTCAATAAATTGTTAAGTATTTTATCGAAATAACAGCAATAATAAGGATGCCTTGGTTCGGAGAGAAATAACGTATCGATCGAGGGGGGGGGGGGGGATGAGAGAGAAAGGCTTCCATCGCTGGAGAGAATGGGCAAACGAATGGACGAACGGGAAAGAGAGTTAACCGACTCCGGTGTAGAACGCCAAAGGGGTGGAGAGGATCGACGAGCGACCCTTACTCGTGTCGTACCCTCGCAATTTTGCTCGTATATCCTCTTTGCTCGGCCTCTCTCCGTGATTCCAAGTATTCCATGCCGCAGCCCAACCCTCCAAAAGCTGCTTCTTCCTTCTCGTACTCTCGAGATTTATGTATATACGCCAAGCCTGTTTTCATCCCTCTCTCTCTCTCTCTCTCCCTAGCCCTTTAACGCGGCCAGGTGAGCGTTGAAATTCCGTTTGCGCAAGAAGTTTGAGCTCGTTTACATGTTGAATCGTTGCAGGAGCGCGAATAAGGAAATTCGGAGAACCGGCCGAGGACGCTCGTCCGTTCTCATGCATGCCAACGAGTTCTCTTCTATGTGTCTCTCTACGTCCTTCCCTACGTACTACGACGCTCGCTTGACCGCATTCGATCCAATTTTTCGGGATCAAACGCCAACCTTGCAAACTTCTCCTTCTTCCAACTCCCTCGTTTAATCCAATCAAACGAGTCCCCCTCTATTTCCAATTTACCAAATTGGCCGTAAAATCATCGTTCGTTCACGAGCAGTGATAAACGCTCGCGACAAGGAAATATGGACGACAGCGAGGAAAAAAGAAATTAAATGGTTTGGCATATGGCAATGGTTTGGCACGCGTGGATGTACGTGTCCGCGTTTTATAATGCGAATGGAGCTTCGGGAGTGGAGGAAATTACAGCGAAACGAGTAATTCGTTAAATCGAGGCGAGCGGTGTAAAACGTTGGCGAGTCTCCCTATGACCGAAAATGGCGTTTCGTTATTTTTGTTACATCCCGTACGGGCGTCGAGCCGAGCATGACTCGGTAATTTGTCAATAAAAGTGGCTGATAACGAGAGTTCGTGAGTCGATTCCCGAACGTTATGGCGCCGTCGTCGACCGCCAGCTGTCTCCAGCTCGCATTTTTCTCTCTCGCTATCTGCGACGCGCGCGAGTATTTTCAAACCTTTGGAAAAATAAAAGTAAAACGTCCTACTTCTTCGCATTCCGATGGGGGGAATGCGAAGAAGAAAAAAAGAATATTCTTTTTGTAGCGTTTCATCAATTCCCGACGATTTTCGAGCGGGGCTTCCCCGTCGTTTGGTGGCGCGACGGCTGAAAATCATGGAATCAAACGAAGCCCCGCGATAACTCTTGTTGGGAGGCTGCTCGCTCCCCGTTGCGGTTCTTTTACACGTGGGCGATTCGATAGCGTCGAAGGCTGGAGCGTTTCGACTTGTTCGGCTTCTGCCTCCTGGTTTTCCTATACCGACGAGCGTTCGTGCGGCGATCTTCCGATAACTCTGTCGTCTATCAAAGACGCGACAATGCTCTCGCGGACAAAGCCTCTCTCTCGCTCGACGTTTAGGCTCGAGGTAGCGTCGATTCGCACGACTGGAGAAACGCGTATGTGGGAGCAAAACGGGTGAGATAGGGGAGAAGGACGCATCTAAATCATAAGCCCGATACGGAAGGCAAGACTCGAGCGCCACCGGGTGGCGCGTTATATATTATTCCGCGTGCGTCTACTATTTGAAGGTAAATAATGGCTCGAGGCGAGCGAGAATATAGTTGGCGCGTGTTACGTGTACGATGAATTCGCGAGTCAGGTGGCTCATGGTGCTCGTAGTTCCGAGCAACGTGTGGCCGCGCCTCCACCCACCCGTATTCTCCTGCTACCCTCGAGATAAGGCAATTCTCGGACCCACCCCATCCTCCCCCGCGATCGATACCCAAAATTCATATTTCCAACAACACGCGAGCCCGACCCTTCGCGATTAAATCTTCAACCGGCAATTATCCGATCGAACGATTATTTCGTTTTTTGTTGGAAAATCTGGACCGAGCCAACGGGAAAATGGTGTGGAGCCGAAATGCAATTTCGGCTGACGTTACGCGGTGTAAAGTGGCGGGGTTTTTTTTAATAGCGAGCTATTGTTATATAGATGGAGGATGGGCGGAGGCCTAAGTGGACTAAGTGGTTACGCGCGCGCTTAATTAATGTCAAGTTATTCCACGAGAAGAAACGCGAGACGTTGCTGCTTTCGCGATTAACGTTGCTTCCAATCGTCGATATATCGATCTTTTTTCTCAACTCGGCTATGCGACAGAGAATGCATCGACACAGTCGTACGCAAACGTTGCAGGATCGACGTGCTCGAGCACATGTGCCAAACCTCGACAAAGGCGGTCAACGCGTTTTCGCGTCTACTCGTTCGAAGCGAACAATACGCGAACCCTCTGGCCAGTCGCACGGTGTTCTGACGCGAATCGGTGTTTGAAAGCCGTTAACGCGAATTTACGCAGTGGGGGGGAGGGGGGGGGGGGCGCTCGCATATCTCGCCGGAAGTTGGATAAAGTGGAAATTCGACGAATCTGGTTTCGCCGAGACGTAAAGGGAGAAAGGAGAAAAGCGCGGGTAATTTTGTCCCAACGATATCGATCTCGATGATAAAAAGTCGATACGTCGAGACTTCGCGCCTTTGGTCCAAAAACGATTCCGGTAATCCGTGTACGAGCATAAGCCGACACGTTTCGATAGAGAACAATAAGCTCGCCGTCGCTCCCTCTCTGGACCTCGGCAAATAGGAAAATCCTAGAAAATCTATATGAAATACGTAGATACGGAGGGAGGTAATCGCGGGCCGATCGACGAATCATGTAACCAGCGTTTAATTGCATCGACGGCGTTCTAATTTTGCAGCTAATTTCCGTTGCAGCGATGCGTCGTTAAACGATCCGGGTCGAATGAACCGAGGGAGAGAGATGAAATACTCGATGCCCTTATAATCAATTATTCATGAATCCTCGTGGCGAGCTGGGGGGACGAACCGGTCTATTTTTAACGAAAGAAAGAGAGACGAGGATGTTTCGGAAGGGAAAACAAAAATAGCCAAACAAACTCACCTAGTACGTACGAGAGCCGCTTCGTTACACCTTTACACTCGCGATGAAAATCGGATCCCCCCCCCCGTCCCCACTCGCACTAACACACGGAAAAATGTGACTCGCGGCGAGCGTACGAAAATTAAATTGGCCCGATTGCGTATTGGCGCGATCCTATCGTTCGTCTTTCCCGATTAAAATCAACATCGTTCGATAACGCGAATAACCAAAATTCACTGTCGCGCGATAATGGGTCGGAGGGGGGCCGGAAAGATCGAGGGGACTCGATATCCATCCTCGAACGAGTCCACGCTCGAGATCGATTGGCGAATCGAACGATTCCGCGATAATTATCAATGTTGATGATCGAATCGCGCGCTCGCCTCTCTCGTTTTAATCGTTTCACCCCCCATCGTTTCACGAACCGATGGGGAGGATCGAGTGTCGGAGACGAAAGAGAAATAAAAACGATGCGGAGATCGAGAGACACTTTCACTCGAGATCAAACGACCGAATAACGTTATTCCCTGTTTCGTTCGAGCGTGCGCTACACACCCTTGTTCGCGTTTAAACGGCACGACGAAACCCACGGACGAGGAGAGACTCGCGACGCGGGACCTACTGACTCGACAAATTCTCCGTATCCTCGTACAAGATCCTCTTCCCTTTCCCGCCCCACCCCCCTCCCACCACCCCGCTCACGACCCCAAGAATCATCGGCCGCGCAAGCGCGACTCTGCCGGCCACCGTGTTTTTTCCACCCTCGCACGATACCGGCGCACTTACCGACGCGAGCACACGCGCGCGTGATTCGACGCAACGACAACAATTTCACCAATAACAAATCGTACGATCGTTGCAAAAATTAATCCTCAATCGACCAGTACGATTTTACAAACTCGGTTGCCGCCACCGCCGCCACCGCGAGGTTTCTAAACTTTTCGAGACGATGAAATATGCGCGGGATGGATGGTGGTAAAAGTGGGTATGGAAAGGACCGGAGGGAGAACTCCGGTGAGAATCGTTATATACGACGAGGCGTTGGAGCGTCGTATTAACGTATGCGACAAAGTCGGCAATATAGTTCGAATATTACGTATTAAGGTTACCCCCGAGGATTCATAAGGGTAGTCGGCCGAGCTTGTACACTTTCCTACCCTCTGACTCTGTTGGTGTTACTCCCCCGAGGGAGTGAGAGAGAAAGAGAGATAGAGAGAGAGAGAGAGAGAGAGAGAGAGAGAGAGAGAGAGAGAGAGAGAGAGAGAGGACGTATATACTCTAAAACCTCTCACGAAAGCCCGACGTGGCTCGCCAAACTTTTAATTCGTTATCCCAACCCCCCAAATCGCTCGACCATTATTTTATCTCAACTCGTCATTACCAGAAACGTCGGACCTTCTTCTCGAGAGAGTTACTACTTTTTTTCTTTTTTTTTTTTTTTTTAAATTTCAATCGATTTACAAAAGCGTAATCGTACACGAATACCGATATAGGCGTCAGCGTGGAGGAAACTTTTCGAATCTGAAACAAGTCGAAAACTTGTGCGGACGCACCCCTATCGACGCCAGTTGGTATAATCGATTTAATTAACCCCGATTCTCAGGCATTTTCCCGAGGAACGTACGGGTTATATGTAAATCGTGAACTTTCGACCCTGGATGCGGCAACTCGTGCCGTTCGGCTCTCGGTGGAATTCGAATATTTAAATTTTGTACGGGGTGGTAGGAGGGAGGTGGGGCCTATAGAAATCCGTGAAAAAAATCGAATAATTTCCTCGCGCGTATCGTACTCTCTCCTCTCATTCTCGAATGCCTCGCATTCTCGCATGATTGAGAGAGAGAGAGAGAGAGAGAGAAGAGAGATACGGATCATTTAGTTCTTTTTCCAGTAGATGGCGAGAAAAAAGAGATACGGGGATGAGAAGAAAAGCCGCGACGAGTCTGCAGGTGGACGAGGGAAAAGCTTTTCGTTCTGAGAATAAAGGTGGTTTCCGTGGGACGGCGGGAGCGTCAGCAGGGTAGAACATGGACCGAGGTGTAGAGAGAGAGAGAGAGCGAGTCGCGCGTGACACTGGTAAATGGCTGGACGAACGAGTAGAAAACTACCATTAATCATCGGACACGAGACTCGAAGAGAGGAGAAAGAGAGACGGGGAAAAGCTCTGGAAATATGGCACGTTCGGGTAACGACGATGCTCCTCGTCATCCCCTCTTCCGTCTCCCATCCCCATCGCCACCACCATCGCCGCGAGAGCTTTTTACTTCTTGGCAATTAAAAAGTCTCAAACACTCGTTCCTGTGCCGGACGACATTTTATTTGTCCATCTCCCTCCTAGTGCTCGTCGCTCAATTTCACCCCCTGTCCTATGGAATTAGCTCCGAGTTTCTTGCGAACGCGTCAACCTTCGATATATCTATATATATACTCAGAGGTAACGTATGAGATACCTACCAGAAAGGATCTCTCGGCGTTGTCCGTACAGACTTCTCGATCCCTACCCACGGCCGAGCTTACCGGCTTGATATTCCCAACCCCCCACCCCCTCCCTCTCTGTTTTCGGTTTCCGAGTTGGAAAATTGGAAAACTTGTTATTCCCCTCGTACCTTTCCACTCTTTTGTTGCCCCCATGTTCAACGGCATACGAGCTACCCCAAACAAATGGTCTTATTTCCAAAAAATATAATACGACATGGTACGACGTTATTATTGTTATTTTAAAAGGGAGAACGGTTTGACTTTGAACCGAAATATTAATCGAGATGAAAAGAGGGAAGATTCTTTATTTTTGCTACTAGAAACAGACGCATCGCCTCGAGCAACCGAGCCACAGTGACGGAGAACTTTGTCGTCGTCGTCGTCCTCGGTGCATAGAGACGACGACGATGACGACGACGACGACGACGACGGCGGCGGGGGTTGCGTTAATGTATTTACCAGGGGCAAATGTTACGTGCGCGAGCGAGGCAACTGCGAGTGACGAATTTGTCGGCTTCATTTGCCAGTAAACACACACCGAGACTCGGAGGAACGGAACGAGGGAAATATAAGTACATATATAGGCGCTGTACGAAATATTAGTCGGTGCACGAAGAGCGCTGGGTGGTAAGGTGCACGGGGAAAACATCAAAGCCGAGGGGGAATAAGGACGCACTCGACGGGTTAAGAATTTTCGAGAGACGGAAATGGAGGTAGGGCACAGGGGGCTGAGTTATTCGAGAAAATCTTTACCCAGCGAAATAGCTCGCACGAGTCTTTGACGGGGTGTCGAGGCTACGAGGACCGAGGCAAAATCCGAAGCAGCCTGCGCTCGACGAGATCCAATCACGGTCTCCACGCCCGTTTCCAATTTGAGGTGGAGCCAGCCCTCTTTTGCCGGCTACCGCGGCAAACGCGGCAAACGCGGCAAACGCGGCAAACGCTCCACTCGACGACGACGGAAAACCCGACAAATTCCTTCCCCTACAATAACACTCCGAACCATGTTTGCATCTTTCGCGACGCTCGTGACCGATCCATTTTTATTTCTCTTTGAATATTCGATTTTACAAATCGATTATGACATTCCGAGAAATCGAAAACGAGACCGACATCAAATTACGCGAATCGTTTTTTGAAATTATGAAAAATCATGGGTTTTTGACTTTTCATCGAACAATTGGGAAAAATCGAAAGCCCGAGATCCGCGGCACCGTCGGGCCATGCCAATCAACGATAAGCGCACACGCGTCTCCGAACCCTCCCAGTATCGCGCGATGTTATTATACGCCGGGTGGGCAGGTATCGAGGATCGATTTAAATCGAACGGCTTGGCCCATTGACCCAAACCTACCACCACCACAACCCGTTGAGCTTTTATCGCTGCGCCCTTTCCCCGACATCGTTGATCCGAAATAAAGCGAACAAATCGCGCGATACGACGAGTAACGCGTTACGCGACTATTTGAAAAATGTGAAAAAGCAAGATACGAGCGGGAAATAATTATTTTCGGTGCGATTTTTTTTCCCGCTATCGCGAACGCTCGGATGGAGACGATAATCGAGGGACGGATCGGACTGCGATAACACGTGCTTCGTCCACGGCTCTCGGCCTAAATACGTTTCGGAAAAGATGGCCGTAAAGCAATTATTTTCAAACAAGCTCACGTGAATTCAATGAGATCTGTTTAAATTTTTCATATAATAATATGCGACGAGATCCGAGAAAAGGGACCAATTTTCAATAATTCGTATCTCGTAGAATTATGTAGATCAGTTCAATATCTTATAGCATAATGTATAATCTATTTTTGTTTTCCTAAAAGAGGGATGATTATAAATATTTCAAAGAATTAATGAATTAAGGTTGTTGTGGGGTCAGGTCGAAACGATGTCACTGAGATGAAATTTTGTATGAACGTTCATGATCCATTTACTAATCAACCTGTCAAATTTCAAA
>JAPYZT010007727.1:0-16015 GCA_030522965.1 Tryphoninae sp. A BG-2022a | reverse complement strand
CTCTCTCTCTCTCTCTCTTTACCGAAGAACGAGAGTGTCTCTCAGCTTGTTCGAACACAGGAGAGAGAACTCGAGCGACTACGTAATTAAATTCAAAAAAGACAAAAAAATCAAGCGCAAAACCAATTTTTTTAATATTCAGCTAGTTTGATCAAACTTTGATAATTTATTCATTAAATTAATCGGTTTATTTATTATTATATAATCTTACGATTACAATATTATTTTCATATTTATGATTATTAGAGAAATTTTATTGCACGAAGATAAACGTGAAAAAAAAAAGATGAGATATTATTTTTGACGAATGTCTTAAAGTCTCGCGCCCCTATATAATATAAATTGAAGATAATTGCGAGAGAGAATCGCGAATAAATGCAAACGTACTTTCAATATATAAACGCATAACTCGGTTTGCTGAATTGTGGCCGAGAGATAATTATAAATTATGAATTATAAAAAGGCTTCCGTTCCTCCTTCTTGTTGTCCGAACGAAATGCATCAGGGAGACGACGAGGATTCGCCCTAATAACTTGCGGCAATGCAACCGTTCGTGTATACGGAGTTATGTGTATGCACACATGCAGGAGGGGAGGTATATAAGTGACCGCCGACCGAGTGCAATTTTCCCGGTGCATACGCATCGCCCAATGCATAATTTCGCGAGCGGAGTGCAACGTTCGAGCATCACCTGGCAGGATGTTGTTTGCCTCGGTGAATTCATCAACTTTTTAACTACGTTCTTTTTTTTATTCCCTCGCGCGCTTGCCCGGCAACGCTCGCATTCGTATTTTGATACTTAAGTTACGCGTATCACCTCCCTTTCCCCTCCACACACCCATATGCGTACACGCGTTCGTAAAATTTTAATGGGAATCGTGATAGCTATCAACTTCTGTCCGTCTCGTTCGCTACCTCGCGCGAGTATTTCTTCAGCTTACTCGGGATAAAAACGTCCTTACCTCTCTTTCGCGTGCAATTTTTTTACGCGTCCTATAATTTCATGTTTTTCAATAATTTTTGTTTTTTTTATGAAAATCGTAGTTTTTCAAGAGTTCGTTTTATTAGAGCGATTATTTTGTTTTTATTGTTGGGTGGCGAGCAACAGGTGAGACGAGATTAACAGGGTGCGGGGAATGATTATCGCACGATCGCGGGGCGGAACGCGTGCGAGTCGGCGATCGCTCGTTCGACGTCGTGTCCTGTGTCTGGCTCGGGCGCATCGAGATCGCGTTGTACCGTATTGCGTGTATCTCCCAACCGGTTTTATCATCGACCCTATCCTTATCTATACACGACAGCTATATACGACGCTATCTGCATTTATATCGCGCGAGCTTTTTCTAGTTATCGCAAACCAAATTTCTACAAACCTCACGAACTTTCGTTGTTATTTTCAAATATTCGCTACGGGGTCTTTTATTACCGTCAATCGTTATTTTTCTTGGTACCACGATGAAAAAGTTCGAATGCGGCTCAACCACAAACATCCGCAATTTTCCTTCCGTTCTCATTCGCGTGTTTTTCATCCAGTGACACATATTTTACTTCCCGTCGTGCGATCTTCGTGATTGCCTCGACTTCCGCTTGACTCACTCGATTGTTTGATCTATTATCGACCGATGGTAACGAACAAATTGTTAATTTTTTGTCCATTGATAATGCGTTTTCACAAAGTTGTTTTGGATAAAAATAAATTTCGACCTCTCGGAACAGCCCGAAGTCTCGAAACTAAATCTCGAATGTCGACACCTCCCAAGAGTCAAAAATATTTTTCCTCCAAAAAGGCTTCAATTGGAAGTTAAGCAATCGGAAATTTTCTGCGTAACATGAATATCGCCATTATAATCTCGATATTTTCCCATTTACAGAAATATTCACTTTTTCGTGTTTTTCATCGACAAATATAAACAACCTTGGGATAGGCATCGATTTAAACAAAATAATCACAGCATTAACGTTTAGTACCAGAGATGTCCATTTTCCTTTATTGTTGGGTGTCGCCTCACGTGGACTGCAGTTTCGTAGGGACGCTAAGAGACTCTTTCTCTTTCTCGAATTTTCGTACGTTACATTAATTCTTCGATACTACCTGTAGGACGATCGTAGTGTCCAGATTCGGATATATCGAACATAAATCAAAGTGTTTGCCAACTTACACAACAACGTTGTTTCTGACTGTACGGCATGGACCGCGACGTAACGATCGTGTCGATTAGTACTTATCGTTTCTCGCATTTTCGATCGGCGATCGAGTCGAATATAAGATTCTCGAGAAATCTTATCAAAGAGAGAAGATCGAACGTTCCCTCTGTTGGCCGCAGGTTGAACCAAGCCGAACAAACGATCGATCGCCGAGATTAAATATTGATGAAACGATGCGGATTACGCTCGAATCTCGGAAGTGCATAATACAGATATCGCGATTTATCAAATATTTCAATTGCGACACATCCTGGCGTTCCGACGTTACTCAAGCTTACGTCAACTAGCCCCGGTTTTTTTCTCATCCAACGTATTTCTCGCTCTTAGCTCCCTTTCGCTCTCCTTATCTCGACTCTTTCGCCATTGCGCGAGCAAGTCCGAGACGAAGAAGATCGAGAGACCGATATGCCGGTAGACGTTGCAAGAAAACGATCTGTAGAAACTCCGACGTTAAAGCCGTCCGCGCATCGCCATCGAGTCAATAAAACATGTGGAACGAGAGAGGAACGACGAGTATCGAGAGTTTGACGAGCTTCTCGTCAATTGGCTCGAAACGATTGCGAACCTCGTTATTCACTATTTCTATTTCAATAGCTTTTCATCAATATTCCTATAAATTATGAATTCAAGCGTTAAAGCTATACAATTGATAATTAAACAATCGATCGATCGATCAATCTGTTATTTATAACGTATGTTCCTGATAGCTGATCATCCATTAATTATTAATCAATTTTGAAGGTTAATTATATTCGATCATCACACACACACACACACACGCGCGCACGCGCAAAAAGAATGAGAACGAGATAACAATACATCGGTACACGCTAAAAATCGATGTCTCTGGGAATCCAAGAACGAGAATTTCCCAGAGTGTAACAAATAATCGTCAATTAGTAGCGTTCCATTCTTTGTCCTCGTCGGTCAGAAGCTTTCACAAAGGGGGAGTCACGTGCCTCGTTGAATTTCATACTCGTAGTTCCATTTTGGCTCCGACCCTTTTCCGTTCCACTCGCCACCGTACGGGCTGTCATCGTCGCTCGGACGAAAAACCCTCGTGCGTATTCGCGCCACTCAACGCGACATTCGGGCATAAAAGCCAAGGGTGAAAAAAATGCCATTGACACAAAGTGCCACAAGGAGCTTCTCGGACTCTTTCCGCCAGCTCGTTCTCCCTTTTTACTCCTCGATCTCTCTCTTCCTTTCTTCGACCATTTCTTTTTTCTTCTACCAGTAATAAAAACAAAGTTGCTCTACGATTTCGTTGCCGTAAGTGCGTGCCTGGCAATGACGTGCGAAGAGGAAAAACCCTTCGACCCTTTTCGCTGAAAAAAAGGTGTGTGCGTGGCGGTAGGGGTAGCTATCTCACTGTCGGCGAGGGGAGGCGACGATGACAATAATAATAATAATAATAATAATAATAAACGCGATCGAAGCGTATCACGCGAACGACTGGAAGGGAATTCGTATTTCGTACGAAACGACAAAGAGAAATATCGAGAGAGTTTGCGAAATGAAAAAGGGACTAGAAGTACTCGAATGTTCCATTTTGCCCCGGGCTTCCCTCGTATCACACATGTGCGTAATGCAGGCAGGACTGCGAAGGGTCGGAAGTTTCCCACGCGTTCTACGTGTGTGTGTGTGTCGCGCGCATCCATCGAAGATGGGGAACCCGATGTGTGTTATTATCATAACCATTTGGTGTGTATTGCGTGCCATGGGGTTGGCGACCCCCCTCTCTTCCTTCTCCTCCTCCTCCTCCTCCTCCTCCTCCAACTCATCCTTTTACTCGTTATCGTATGTATGTACGATATACCGGCTAAGAATAGGACAGTAGTTACGTTGGAAAGTACATCCCCCATACGGGCTACTGAGTAACTATATAGGCGTGTATACGGGAAGGGGGGGGGGTAGACGTTCGGCAGTTTGCGTGGAGGAGGAACAAAGAGGACGACGACACGCGACTCGTACGCGCGTCACACTCGATGGCTTTGACTTATCCCCCTCCTCCATCCCTCTTTTTCTCTCCTCTTCCTTTGTTATGGCTTATACTTATTTTTCTTTCTCACCGCGAAACGAGAGTACGAAGAGAACAGCCGCAGACAGCGAACGACACAAATTTTACGACCAGTTTCGCGGTTGAGACACGAACATTGTATTTTTTTTTTTTTTAAATAAATAATTTAACGATATCGATGGTGAATACCTTGACTTTTTTTGTATTCGATGTTAAGCAAAGTTCTTTGAGCGTTCGAGACGATGAGCCATGGAGATTTTTTTTTTTTTTTTTTTCGAGAATAACTTTTGGTTGGCGTTGCGTTACGAAGATGGGGCGAATTTAACAGAGAAATTGATTGACGTTAATGATTTTGTGAAGCCCCCGGGGAACGTATTGCCGCGTCGATCACTCACGACGTCTGATTAAACTTTCGACGGAAATTCCAGTAAATCTCGAGCGTGCTCTCGATATAGCTATGTAACATCGCTCAGGTGTTCATTATCCCGTTATCAATCTTTCATCCAACCAAATTCGTACGTGCGTTCGAGATTTTGTCACAAGGTCAAACAATTATGATTTGGGCGGAATTGAAAATCGTTTACTCTCCAGAAATTTTTAACGTTGCGAATGGAAAATATTAAATTCCTTTTTTCTTTATCTTTTTCTTAATTGACCTCGAGATGTTTTTCATATTTCATTAATATTTATACGCGATCGTCGTTGCCGATCGAAATAACCTTTCACTCTTCATCGTCGGAATTAAAAATGTTCCTCTCTCTCTCTTTCTCTGTGTTCCATTGCTGCGTTGCCTTGTAAACAGGACCTTAATTATAATCGACAGGAACGTGTTTTCAGGCTCGAAATACGCTTCTCATTGGTGAATCGCGACGCAGGTGCTTCTTGGGCTTTCGCACCTCGCACACAGGCAGGCCCAAACGTATTTGTGAATTTCTCGATCTTCCTCGTCGGGCTCATTAAATTCTCTCTCTCTCTCTCTCTCTCTCTCCTGGTTGCTCATATTACCTCACTATCGACTCGAAAATACCACAGATACTTTCATAGAGAAAAAAAACACACACGTGTTTACATTATTTTCTCAACTTACTTTATAATTGTTGCAACTGGACCTGACAATTATGAAAGAAACATTTGTAATTTACGAATGAAAATTGTAATAAATTTGTAATTTACAAAAGTAAATTGTAATAAAGTAATATTTATACCGAAAAATTGTATAATTTTCAGTTTTATTTTCTCACGTGTCGACTGCAATTTTTATCTTTTCTTTTTAACAGAAAGAACATTTGACACATACACGATGCGCAACATAAATTATTCGTTATCTGTACTCGATGGCAGGAATTTGTATTCATTCGATATCGTCAATGCGCTCCGCCGATCGCGATTAATCATAAAAACATGAATCTCTTTTGCCGCGTGCACCTGTATGATATCCATCAATAATATATATATATATAGTAATGAAAAATGTATATACATACATAGTAAGTGCGTGCATGGTCCGACGAGCGCGTGTACGGCTGCGCGATTGTTACCCTTCTCTCGTATTTCATCGAGGGCGAGGCGCATTAATAAAGTGCACGCTCTGGCGGCCATCTCTTATCGACGCTCGATCGAACTTTGCACTTTTTTCTCTCTCTCTCTCTCTTCTCCTCTTTCTGCCTTCTCCTCGAAGAAAAGGAAAGAGGCGGAGAGTGTGATGTCAGGATGAAAGCAACGACGAAGCGTAATACGACGTCGATGAGGGACGCGAGCGATTTTGAAATTCCCTCCCGGAGGGGCTTCGCTCTCGTTGCTAATATATAACGACAAAAAAGTTCTTTGGTCAACTTTGAACATCCGGTTGTTATATTGGACCAAGTTTGTTTCGATTTACGATAGGTGTCGCTCATCGCGCTCCTATAAGTCGATTAAAACTCGCGCAACATATTGGCTCGATTATAACTTCATTGAATTCGGAGGTTCTACTTTATCATTAACATTAAAATTTGTATTTCGATAATTTATCCGAAGGACAGCGATTAATTAACCTTTGACCGAAATACGATATCGTGAGTTATTATTAATCGTGGAATTTTAATGTTCCTCCTTGGGTATATCGTCGAATATCATTAATCGAACTATCGTTCATTCGTACTTATCAATCACAGGAACGATCGATCAATCAATTTAAAAATCACGCTCGTACCAATGCAAGTCTCGTGATTGATGGATTTTGTCGGTGGATTAATCGTTGTTGGAGCGTATCATCGAAGGGATATCTGCTATCTCTCTCCATTTGTTTCTTTTTTATGTTTCGAGTACAAAGCCACAGTGGCCATTTGTTCTCTCGACTTAAGAACAACAGCTGTTGCGTTCGATCCTATAATTTTGTCGTGAAAATAAAAGAATACAGAAGTTTCTAGAATTTATCGAAAAGAAACAAAAAAAAAAAATGAAAAGCTACAAAAGTTGGAAGGTGAAAACCACAATAGAGCGAATATAATGACTCTTTTGCGAAGACGCTCGGCGTCTCAATAAGAGTGCTTTTGTGTATCTGTACCTGTAAGAGCCGAGAATAGGAAAATCGTATTTAACTGACATTGGTGTATGTCCATTCGTTCCAGATGGTTCTGCCACTTCGACGACGACAATTACGTGAACGTTCCGCGTCTGTTGAAGCTTCTCGACAATTATAATCCCCGCGAGGATTGGTATCTGGGCAGGCCCTCGATACCAGCGCCCTTGGAGATCGTGAGACAAGGACCGGAACCATCCAAGCGATCGGTGAGTCCTGAGAAATCAATTTTTTTTTTTCATTGCCACTTTGTCTTTTCTATCCATTCGTATTGTTTCGGTATAATAATATTTTTTTAAATTATCATTTTTGTATTTTTTAAATTTTAATTCTTATTTCTTTGCGTTCGGATACATTCTTTTTTCTCATTCATCTTATGAAAAGTTGTAGGTATTTATTATTCCCTCAAGCACATATAGAATATTATTTATAATTATATTAT
Source organism: Tryphoninae sp. A BG-2022a (assembly GCA_030522965.1). NCBI lineage: Eukaryota > Metazoa > Arthropoda > Insecta > Hymenoptera > Ichneumonidae > Tryphoninae sp. A BG-2022a. Next base: position 8,788 of record JAPYZT010007727.1, on the reverse strand, counting down.
AATATTAAATAATATAATATAATTATAATATAATATAATGTAATATAACATAATATAATTTAACATAATATAATTATAATATAATATAATATAATTATAATATAATGTAATATAACATAATATAATTATAATATAATATATTAATATAATAATAATTATAAGATATAATATAATAATAATATAATATTCTATTATTATATTATTATATCAGGTATATATATATATATATATATAATCTAATACACGTTTCTGTGTACCTATATACGTGTCGCTTGTTTCGTCGAAGCGAGTGTTGGAGCCTTATCTCTTCCAAGGTGTACTTTTCTTCTCTTCGCCTTAATCCCATCTCACAATGTTTTTTCTTTTTTTTGTTTAAACTTCTTTTCTCTTCGCATTACTATTATTTGTCTCTCTCTCCCTCTCCCTTTCTCTGTCGCTGTTTCACGCTATATAAGTGACGAGCGAAATCTTCTCTGGAGTTAGTCAGCAACGTATCGCATTGCGGAGAAGAGAGAGAGAGAGAGTGCCGGTAGTTCGATACACAAGCTTGTAACCCCGTTTGGCTCCATATAACGACCAAAATTATATTTCTCCAGAGGGATCGCCCGAGAAAAAGGAAGAGGACGAAGGAAATTGAACGGACGAGAATATACCGGGTGTTCTTATCGGAATTTACGCATCCGCGCGAATAAAGAACTCTCCGTTCGACGGATCTCCAACCTTTTTATCTCGAACATAAATAACAGCGTGTTTTTCTGGGCCAATCACTTTCTTCTTTTTCAACTCAAAACATTATTGATTTCTCGCTCGACGTCCGATATTTGATCGAAATAGCTTCGAATTGAAAGAGAAACTGTCATAATTTGTAAAAATATTGTTTCTTTGGATTTTGAATTATCGTACACCGGAAATGTTCGAAGTCGAAAACACCCACGTGGTTCGCCTGCAATGTCTCGAGGACACGCGCGCGAGCCCTCCTCGGTCAATCATAAATTCGTCGCGGACCTGTGTTTACCCAAGTTGCGTACATATATTCCATAAATGATTTCGCAATATATATGACACGCATGGATATATCGTACGAAATGCAAAAGTACGTGTATATTGTAAATAGGGAGGAGGGAGTACGTACGAGCGAGATATCATCGCGATTTAATCGCTCGCTATATATACACACACATACACATAGACATACACACGCACATAATGTACGTAGCAGTGCGTGTATATAATATATACGGGGACGCGGGTAGGCATTGGTCCACGAAGAAAACGCCGATGTTATCTGGCAAGAGCGGAGTGTCTGTCATGCGCGCTGCCGCCGCGGGGCCGTTCATCCTCTTTCTTCCTCTCTTATTTTCTTTTCTTTTTATTCATTCCCTTTTGCCGCCCTAGCCCCGACATCCCCCTTCCACCGTCTCTCTCTCTCTCTCTCTCTCTCTCTCTCTCTCTCTCTCTCTCTCTCTCTCGAATTCGTTATAAAAAAAATAAACAAAAGGAAAGACGAAAGAAAGAAGGACCTCGGAGAAGTACACGATCGCATATGTGAATGAATAAAAAAGGAAGACAACGCGAGAGACACTCGGGATTCTGTGCTTTCGCGAGATCTTTCGTGCTTTCGGCTCTCCTTTTATTTTTCTCTCGTATTTCCCGACCACCGAAATACGCTTCCAATTGATTCTTGCGAAACTCGCCTCGCGTGTATCGAATAATCGACGAGACAACGTCAGAAAAATCATTTTTTTTCCGTACCGGATATTCGATCTTGAAACCGGATGTCGGAATGTTCATTCACGAAAGTCATAAAAATATGATTTCGATCGACACGATCGACGAAATAAAGTCAAAGATTAATTCGTTCTTTCGAATAAAGTCATTAATGTAACGATCATTTTTATATAATAAAAATTGCATTCGCGAGTTCTTTCTTCGATTTTCAAGTATCCGATTGGTGCTAAACCAAACGAGAATCCGCGCCATCACCGGGAGTAAAATGATAAAACGATAATTCTCGATTGAACAGAACGACGACTCGGCTTTTATTATTACGATATAGATATACGAATCTTTCGATCGAAAAGTTACCACGACGACGTACTAAAATCTCGCATGTTTTATTTACACGGTGAATCTGGTCGTTTAATGAAAAAAAAAAAAAAAAAAGCCAAGTATCCTGCTGTCCGCGGAGATTCGACGGTATAGAGACAAAGTAAGAGAACGATCGAGAAAAGAGTAGAATTGACTTCGTCGAAGGGCTTGTCGAGGAGTGGGCCCGTTCCAAAAGATTTTATATATTCGAGGGAGAGAGAGAGAGGAAAAAAAAAACGCGAAAGGGGGTCGAACCAGTAAATCGTGTCGCGCGGCGCGGGTACGATTCGAATCGGAGCAAATAAGAGTAGCATCTTCGTCTCGTTCGGTTTTCAGAGCATCGGTTACTGTTTTTCATCCTCGAGGCGGAGGGATCTCTCGTCCATTCAGTCCGTTTCTGTGTGGCGCGTTGCATCCAACTGAATCCGGTCGAACCAGTATCGATGACCGGGGACGAGAATCTCGCGTGCGTGCGCGCTTGCGCGAAAGTCGATCGACTTCATCTCTCTCTCTCTCTCTCTCTCTCTCTCCGTCCCTTTTACTATACGTATAATATTTAATGCGTAAAGCTATCAACGATTCTTTTGATCCGTGTGTGTGTGTTTTTTATCATGCTTTCTTCTCCCCACCTGGCGGCCCTTCGAACACAGAGCTCCGTATCTCTCAAACTCGTTTAATCGTCTGGAATACTCTCCGTCTCGATAGGAACAAAATATCAGGTCGGACGAGGCTGTTTAATCAGCGACCCATTTTTAATTAAAAGGAGGTCGAAGCCAAGTATGCATTAAAAAAAAATTGATAAATTCTCGGAGGAACTCGTTTCTTATTTGCTAATGTCGATTTTATTAAATCTTTAGTCCAAATATTATTATTATCATTAATTTTATCGAGGTCGTTTGTACTATTGTTATTATTTCCCCAAGAGCAATCAAGTCGCGATCAACATTTTTCTCCTCGAAAGATTCGACCTACAAAGTACACCGGGAATGTCCAAACATGCAAACTAGATTCGCCGGTTCACCTTATGCAGTTTCCACACCTGAACACGAGAACGATGTTGTAGCGATAGTGGCGTCAGAAGGCATCGATCCAGTCGAGAGTTACGTAATTCTCGAGTCGATATCGATACTACTACCTATTGGTCAATCGCGATTCCATTTATAATTTAAAAAAGATTGATAAATATGTTCATGAAGAAAATTTAACAACAACGAGCAGCTAGGACAGCGTATTTCGTGAGAGACGTATAAAACCGCCCGTGGCGGTTGTTTCTATATGGTTCGCGTCGTGCGCGACCCCCCGTGGGCGTGGTACGATGTACCTCTCTCGTTCCGCAACGGCAGGCCACGGATTATATTATAAACTACGTACTATTTATTTTATATATCTATCTATAGATATATAGGTATGTATGTGAATAGCAGAAACGCATCCCGGTACGTAGCTTATCCGACTGCAGTATCGCTCAAAACGTTTGTGCAACTCGTACGTGTGCGCTACGCAATGAACTTGAGAAATTCTCTCGAAATCGTACATCGTAATAGCGTTCCTACCGAGTGGAATTGCCAACGTCTAGTGAAATTTAGTTTCTTTCAAATTATCGGGTTTGATTTTATTTTTTGAATGTTTTTTTGTAATGTCATTGCTCGGTCTCCAACGTCCATTACCCCCTTTTCCTCAAGCTTAAATTATGCCTCGAGGAATCTGGGAGAAATACGGAAATATAATATCGGCGATGGCAGAAAGCTGAGAGGGAATAGTCGAAAAAGAACAAGGAGAAGGGAAAAAAAAAGTGTTTTTCGTAATGAAAATTAATGCGACGATTATCTCTCGCGTGCGCCAGACGTGGACCGTTGCTTTATCTCTTTTCTTTCTCTTTCTCCCTCTCTCGTGTTCGGGTAAAAGTCGAGTCTCAGCAGGGTGGAATTAAGGTCGGACCGATTTCAGAATCGCATTAGTTTAGCCGGACGTGGCGGTGCGCGGATGTTGGCATCTCTCTCTCTCTCTCTCTCTCTGGTTACCCAGGGGGGAAAAAAAGCTCTCTATATGCTTCTCCCGCTGGTGTTCGTCTCGGATACGGTGCTCCGGGCGTGGGATCGTCCCTGGGAATGGTGAAAAGCTCGACGAGACAGCCAGCGAGAGATAATTAATAATCCTAAAGAGACAGAAACAAAAGCTCTATATAGCTCCCCGTTTATCGTTAGCTCGCACATTCTTTTAAGAATACATTCTAAATTCTCCCTCTCCTTTCAAACACGTTTTTTTTTTTCACCCAATTATGAATATCTATCCATCTTTTTCCAACGATTCATATTTGTCTCCAATTTTCGTATCGTCACTTCGTTTTAAAATACTTCATTATCGAATCGATTTAATTCGTTGGATTCAAATATTAGCTATAGCTTACGTCTTCCGGTTCAATTTCCCAACGAAATATGTATTCGTCGCTATTAATCTTCTTCCCTCGCGAATTAGTTCCAGAATGAAATTATCCTATTGTAAAATTCTTTGGTTTGTCCGAGTTTACGATACGTGCCTATACATATATAGGAGACAAGACGTCGGGCGTCGTGCTGGTCGTAATTGCGCCGGTGAGGATAGAGCATATTGCACCACGCCTCGGGTGAAAGGCCCCTGGTGGTAAAAGAGAGTGTGCCCCGAGTTTGATTGTACGAGGGTACACATACACCGGGGCACAAAACACGTACTAGAGAATGAAATCCGCGTGGACTGACTCTCGCGAGGGCTGGTCCAGTCCACGGGAGAGTCTCGCGTTCCTCAGACGTGGTCATTTAGCTCTGTCTCCCTCTTTTCATCTCTCTTTCTCGCTCTCTCTCGCTCTCTCTCTCTCTCTCTTCTGTAGACCGATCGCAGCGGGATAACCTGCCGATGAACCGTAAACCAGGAACTCGTTACTAGTATTAATGTTCATGCCGGCAATAATCCGCACGAGTGTAATCATACAAAATTTCATTTTATCTCTGGCTCGCCGAGCACGTGGTCGAGGGCATTAAAAATACGAATCCTCTCACTCTCTCTCATTTCCTCGGCCGATATACTATAGGTACCTACCATATCGAAGCAATCAGGCTAATAACACACCTCGAGTTATTGGTTCTTGCAGAAAGTAACGAAAAACTCCCGTTCTTTTTTACGATCGTTTATAACGTGTCGAAGGGCGAGGAATTTAGATCGATCATCAATTAACGATGTGTTGGAGCTATAAAATTATATTCTACCTATAAGGATATAAAAAGAAAAACAATCCGAAGGTTTTTAACCGCTAAAATGGAAATTCGAAAATACGTCGACGTTAAGAAAAATCGTTCGACAAACGATTTCATAATCGATCCTCGAGTGTTGTAAGTTGTAACGAGCTAAGATAGGAAAGTGCCGCCCCCATCCGACTTTCGCACCACATTATTACACTCCGTTCTTTGCGTTCGATCGTGAAAACGCCAAAACTACCTACGAATTATAGACGATTCGTTCTTAGATACAAAACTCGAGAAATCGCGAGCAAAATGTTAAATTGCGGGTTGGCGTGATCGACCAAGTATACATTAGCCGCCGTAACGAACGCGAGCCGTATTTTAATCGCTTTTCGCGCCAACCTATTTTCACAATATTTCTATACGTCGATATAATCGTCAGTTTCACAGTAGAAAAAATAACGAGAACGCGAATCAAACGCGACGACAAAGAAGCCATTGTCTAGTTCGTTATCGAAGCAACAAAAAAAAATTGAATCTTATCGTCGAAGCTAGATGGCGAGGAGAAAGGAATTAATGCGATAGCGCAAGAGGGAACGAGAGAAAAAGAAAACGCGCAACGGAGATAAAGATGGGAAATGAAAGATCGATACAACAGCAGCAGTCGTTGACATGTCGTATGGACCTTCTCTCCTTGTCTCCCTGTCTCGTGATTGACGTTGGCTATGAGAAAAAAGAGACGACACGACGCTGCGTTTTGTACGCCGAGCAGTGGCGACGACTGGTAACTGTACGACACGCTTACGTTACTTACGAGGGTAACTCTACTCACGGTTTAATGTTAATGTCGTACTCGAGAAACGACAATTCTCCGACTATATCGACGCTTCTTGTCCAACCTATATATAGCACACACACACACATGCAATCAGTTCATATATAAGCTTGGGAAACTGGGACGTGTAAGTTTATTGCTAGCGTTCTCTTGACGCTGAAAAAAATGCTATTGATATGCCAGATACGTGCGTACATCGAGTTGTCGCTATAACGTTGAATTGCAGATATAAAACGTTGAATGAAAAAGACGATGATCGATCAATTAGATAACAAACGATTTTATCAAGAAAATCTGATGTGGGAAAGTTTTTTTTTTTTTCATCATCTCCATTTCTCCAGTTAGTTTCGAGTTGTTGCTTTTTTTTTTCGATGGTTTACGATTCGTATGAAATTTTTGCAGATTTAGTTATGTAAATATAAGAGCTATTAACGATATGATTTGTTTAAATTGTTGGACCACGTGAGATGGTAACCTTGGGTTTAAAATAACGTCTATTAATAATTGATTCGACCTCGCTGTTGTAATTTATTGCAATATCAATGAATCGTGTCACGCGTTCTATCCTCGTTTGATGGACGCGCACGCGCACGCATAAACTTGGTTGGTTACGACGAGTGACTCGCTAACGAATTTTCGATAGCATCGATCTTTTTCCTATACGTATCGGGGGGTGGGAAGGGGGGGGGGGGGGAGAGGGAGGGAGAGGGGGAGGGGGGGGGGGGGGGGGGGGAGGGGGGGGGGTAGAGATAGAGAGGATAAGAATATAAAAGTGGGACAATAACGCGTTTTTGACCACTCCTCGCGTGTACATTTAGCCCTCGGGACGTTTAAGATCGCAACTACTACTTATCATCGTAAAATTTGTTATCTCTCCTCTTTTCTCATTCGCGAATGGAACGCAGGATTCTGCAATAACGAGACGGAGAAAGATCGAAATTGTACAGGGGTGAGGGGGATAAAACTATGGGTGAGTAATAAGAATAAGAAAGATAGAGAACCGTAGGTGGTCACTTGCACGACCGTAGACCATATGTATGTAGAAATCACGACGGGAAGGCCGCAAACTGGCGGCTCACCAGTGCTGATATTAATCATGCACGAGGAACGAAACGGAGGTAGGAAAGAGTTCGAGCGGGAGAGAAAAAGTATATTATAGCGAGGGTGAAAGATATGGGAAGGTGAGAGAGAGAGAGAGGGAGGGAGAGGCGCCTGGCCGGGAGTCTCGTGAAATATGAGACGTTTTATTAAAACGATATATCGAACTCGGTATAGGTGGAGCTGGAAGTCGTTTGAAAACAACGGAGACGGAGAGATAGAAAGAGCGAGAGAGGAGGACGGGGTCTCGATAATTATCGGACGCTTCGAGAGTTTAATTGAGAGACTTCTCTCGCCTCCGGGGCACGAGATATTTGCATCCTAAACGCTAATGCGATATGAGATTTCGCACTCTCGATACGAGTCTGCGTCAGTGTCTTTCTATAATAGAACGAAAGAATTTTTTTAATAGCCATATTATATTAGATGCGCGCGTATCATATCGCTCGTTTAAAGCGGAATGGGAATTGAATTTATGAGCATGGAAATATTTTGCTCCGATGATTAATCGTATTTGTTTATTTTTGCGATATAAATTAAAACTGTACGTTACGAGTTTATACATATAGGCGTGTTTATTTCTAAACGTATCTTTGGAATTGGACGAAGATCGAAGAGTAAATTCGTTATAATGTGACAGGGTGGACTTGGGAGCTCGAGCCTATCCGATATAATAGTAGAGCGAACGGGAAGGGCGAGTAACGGGCTCGGAGGACGTCCAGAGAGGTTTCACGGTCTTCGGGGATCCGACTCCAATCCTTCCGCTTTTACCTTCGTGCCGGTATATAGCTCTATAAACATAACTATCTATGGAACATATCGTGTAAACTGGACGGAGTAGAGATAAATTGTTTGCTTTTTCTTTTCAAGATTATTAAATAAATGCAACTGATATTTTTGGGATTGACAAATGATGAAAATTGCCTAAAGTCAGTAAAATCCTTGTCAAAATATGGACCTCTAGGAAATAGGTCATGAAATAAGCAACACTTACATTAGTTCTCAACCTTTAGAATTTTATGACACTCGAAAGGCACGTTTTTCTCTTGCCATATATTAGTCACGACTAAAGAACAGTAGAGTCCAAATATATCATAGATTAGTTTTTTAACATAAACATATGCATATAAAGAAACCAACAAAATCGAACGATAACATTTTTAATAACCCGTCTGTCTCCTAGTATATCTACAGGGTGAATCACATAAAGTGTCGCACAGCGAATTCTGAGGTAGCTGAGGCCATTACAAACAATAGTTGCAAATAAACATTAGGGATATTGTTAATAATTTATGAGATATAAATATTTAAAGATGGTCCAATCAGAGCGCGCGAAGAAGCGTTGAAGCCGCCCACCCCCACCCTAGCCGTGGATATAGCATAGATTAGCTAGCGTTAGATTTGGATTTGCAAAATTCAGAGCAGTCAATTAGATTGCTTGTATTTTCTGCAGTCATTTTTTTTTCTCGGGTATTGGCTGCTCTGAATTTAGGCGGGGGGTGGATAACTTCAACGTTTGTCGGCACGTTGGGCAAAATTCAAAGCAGCCAATGCC
>JAPYZT010007723.1:0-11584 GCA_030522965.1 Tryphoninae sp. A BG-2022a | reverse complement strand
AAAAAAAAAAAATATATGCAAGATATTCGTTATTAACGCAACGCTAAACGGAAACGAGGTAATTCGCGCGAATGATTAAGAAACGATTGATTAAAACGCGGGGATTTGGACTATATCGGTGTGTACGATTACATCGCATCGCGTCGTTGAATGTTGCACGATAGGCTATATATTTCCGTGGTGGGCATACAGTTATAATTGCCACGACGCCGATTTCCATGCCCGCGTGTCCGTAACCGCATGCGCCTACGATTAACCATTAGCGCGGTACACTCGCGAGAGAGTCAAGTCCGTATCTAGAATTGCGTCGTGGCGCCGGTTTAATAAATTATAAAACCGCGAGTTTTGTCGTGTTATTGCGTCTCGGCGAAGCGCAAATTCACGTTTTCTCTCTCTAATATCATTCCCGCTTCCCTTATTATACCACGAAACGCGTATATACACGAGACGAAAGATCCGAGACGATATACATAGATAATACCGTTTACTGTCTATACGCCACTCTCTCTCGCGTATATTCGCGATATTAATTTATGTCGTCTTCGTTATTAACATCTTTGGTATCCGTAATACGTTCGCGACGACATAAATTCCTCGTTTATCTATTAACGTAGCGACTTAAATTCTGCTCATTACCGTTCTTCCAGGTTTATACGTTTGGTCGCTAGAGAGCGTTGCGAGTCAACGAACTCGCGAACCCGCGAACTTTGCCCGCACCTGTTATTTTAGTATGCCACCGGGCTATTAGCGAAGGAAACGTCGAGAGAGGGGTGAGGAGGGGTTAGACAAACGCGCGTTAAGTACGAGCTTTCGCGAGTCAGGAAAGTCGGCAAAAAGTGGGTAACAGCGTGCGAACGCATCATTGATGGATGAACGAGGGGATGGTATATAAAATGGTGTTCTCGTGCGTTCGGAAGATTCCTTTTCCGGTTGACCGCGCGACCCACCTGACCCCGTGGCCTTCTTCGGAAATGTCTAATGGTCGTGTTCGTCACGAGCGGACAACATCGGCGTATTTCTCGATACGTTAGCTTCGCGTCTCGAGTAGACTGCGATGATCTCGTCTCTCGCGCCAATTGTTACAGTCGAGACGTACAAGATCGTTCGAGATCGAGTCGATTGTTAATCGTAAACTGTCCCGCTACGTGGATCTCGTTTATATGTAGTCCGCATGCGGCATTGTGTTTCCACCTCGCGAACGACGCATGCACGTATATAGCTCATGCCGCATAGTGTAATATAGTCGTATAGTCGTCTCGTACCTATAAGCGGACTATACACGCCAGGCGTTGGTCGTTGCGGTACAGCCCATTTATCTTGTATCTGCAACGAGACAGAGAGAGAGAGAGAGAGAGAGAGAGAGTGCTCGGGAATACAATGCACGGCCTGTGTTCGCTAGTACAAACCGCATAGTCATTCGCTCGTACCTATCTCACTCACGTGTGTCCTCTATCTCCGTCTCACTATCTCTCCCTTTCTCACTCATTCTCTCGTTCGAACTGCCGGTATTTTTCTATACTTTCGAAGCTCGGCGTTTCATTGCAAACGATGCGCGGGCGGGAAGCGATCGTGTTACAAACGCCTTGTGTAATAGATACGTACCTGCTGGCTGCCCTTATCGCGAGAGAACTCTTCGAGAGAAGGGGGAGGGACGACGAGGGATGGGAAAGAGTGAGAGGGAGAAGGAGAGAATCGCGAATAAGTTCATCGCCCCAGGATTGGACGATAGACATGTTATAAATATATATATATATATATACATATATATATATATAAGTATAGTTCATTCTTTGGATAACTTGGAGTTCCTCGGTCTCGCCTCTGCGAGAAACTTATTTCATACGATACTTCGCCCTTTTCTCTCTCTCTCTCTCTCTCTCTCTTTCTTTTCTTTCTATTCTCATTTTTCTACTTATTTATTTATCGTCGAAAACTTACTTCAATTTTTTCTCATCATCGTCATACTTTTTTTTCTCTCTTCCCTACTTCCGTTCTCTTCACGATTCTCTCGGCTCGCTCGTATTGTATAACCCGCGAGCTGTCTACCGACGCGAGAATAGTTTCTGCCAATAACGAGCGGAGTTCTTCGCTCGAGTATATTCGGAGAATTCGCGCGGAACAGTTTATCGAAGTACGCGGGGCTTAAGTTTTATCGAGTACTCCATTTCCATTCGCTTTCGCGCCTTCGTTAATTCTCAACGAAAGTTGAAAAATCATGCGCGCGAAAGTTAACACACGATCGAGCTTTGCTCCTTTATTATCGTGCCAATTTGTTTTGTCCCGATATCGATAATTACGAGGAAACACGAAGAAACGACATTATTTTATTTACGCGAAAAGTTTCCCTCGTGCGAACGATCGACCGAGGGTAATAAGAAACCAACAAAAAAAAATAACATAACTACGACTTGTATATAAATATCCGTGCGTAATAATCGCTACTTTCACACGTTCGAATCGAGCTAACGTACGAATAAAATTTCACTCCGGACGCGACCTGTTATCACCGCAATCTTTATTCGACGTCGTTTTCCATACGCGCGTCTTGATTCAAAACGCGAGAGAGAGAGAGTCTCTCGTCACGCTCGATTTTCAGTTCGGGAGAGAGACGTATAGGTACGTGTAGATAACGGATAAGCAAAGAAAAGAAAGGAAAAAGAAGAAGGGGATAATCGTTGCTGGTGCAGCGGGTGTCATTCTATTCTCCTTTACCCTTTCTACGATCTCCGCCTCGCTTTCGCGTCACTGACAATGAGATCTTTCGCAGCCTCCGCTCCGGAGTGCACATCGCACAATGCTTTTTACAAAGTACACAGCGTGCATATATATATATATACACACATATTTTCACAAATATAAAATATATATATATGTAATGCATAGTACAATATTCATCGCGAGATGGAAGCGACACATTTAAAATGTCGGAGCAATATTGAATTTTCTCTCATGGGTGAATATATATGTATACATATATACATTTATATTCATCCATATATTAGCGTATGGCTGACTTCTCTCTCACATTTTCAGATATGAGGTAGTAGGCGTGTGATGAGGAAGGGGATGGGGAGGGGAAAGGGGATGTAAACCGCACCTTTGAAGACTCCTAACGACATCTCGAGTCGGATATATCTATATATTTCCAACTTAGTGATAAAATTCATGGAGAACGATGAGTTTGAGGCGAGACTCCAGAGGTAAAAACACAGCATCTGGGGGGGGGGGGTTGTAAGCGTACATATAGGTACGAAGAGAAACGACGATGAGACATAATGACATTGTATTCGCGGTTGCCTCTCTCGTCAGCAAGTGTTCTTCTTCGCTTCTCGTTGTCTATACACAGACACGTACATACACATCTTGCACGCTCGTTCATCCGATCTCTTCCTCTCCTCACACTTGCCCCTCTTTGGTCTCGTTCCGTTCGTTCAAACATCCCTCGTTCCATACATCCCTTCTCAAGCCCTAGCGCAACGCAGGCGCATCCAACATGCCTCTGGTTGCTCCATCGCGCTTGGCATACCCTCTTTGTGTCCTAACTCGCATGGAAACGCGCGCCCTTTCACTTCGGTACAGAGACACAACGGGTTGTCAACCTCCTTGGCTTCGTTGTTTCGCCGTTATATCTAACGTTGTGTAACGAAAGCAATGACACGTCGCGGAGAAGAACGGCGAGAGTATCTCGCGCGTGGCGAGGGTATTCATCTGAAAATTGATAATATTCATCATCGGAAAGTGCGCTAGAAACGTGTCGAGGGATGTTTTCATCGTCCGAGCGGGCCGTTCAACGTCCTATACGTTGGTACAACGGATACGCCTGTATCTATAACGGGGGCTCGAGAAACTCGGTGACGTACTACTCGGTCTCACTAACGATCTCTCTAACCAACCTCGAGTACAGCGCGCCGCCGTATAATAGGGCCAGTACAGTATCGGGTCCTCGCCATGAGTAACTCCTACGTCTCTGGTCGATACAGCGAGACCCAGATTTGTCCATTGTCGCGCGGTTTACTTGAGAAACGTCCATCACTCGCGATCAATCCCATTTTCAATATTTCGATTACAATAACAGTCCGATAAATGCGTTCAATTATTTGTTCATTGTTCGATTGAAAAGAATTTCCGTTTATAACAATTATTATTTCTACTATTTGACAAGTATAATTGTTACGTCAAAGCATAATTTCGTTATTTATCATCGTCTGGAATAATACGCGTTATAAATTTATTGAAACTCATTGGTTTTTATCGACAAAGCGTCGTCCAACTTGAATCGCTGCGTATAATCGAAATCCCTCATAATCCTATCGTCATGGCAATAAAATTGAAACTCGCATTATCCCAACGATCGTGATCGACCAGAAATTTTATAGCCACGCGCGTACCTTCGTTGATACCTCGGCAAGCAGACGGCACGTGAAAATAAGACGAATGCGTATTTATACGTAGCGTATATAGGAAGCGGTACATCGTCTTACATCGCAAAACGGAATCTTCCTGACACGTGCGACGCTTTATAGCCGAGTGGCAGCAGTTTAGCTCAAACTCCCGTTCCGCTACCGCGTCTCTTCGTCTTTCACTCTCTCTCTCTCTCTCTCTCTCTGTCTCTCTCTCTCACACACACACACACACACACACACACACACACACACACACACACACACACACACACACACACGCGCACACACACTCTTACGAATCTCGCAAATTAATTAAGGTCGTTAACGATGACGTGATCGGAGGGCGCGCACGATCGCCACGCCCTCGAATTACGCCCGTAGGCGACGACCTCCACCACCTCCTCTCGGCGTCCTCCGCCCTACCACGGCAAGAGGTGCGAGTTTATATATAGACATAGAGACGTATAGATGCATACAACTTTCATCTATATACATATATGAACTAATACATACGTTGGTTCGATCCACGAGAACTTGGAGCACGTGCTCTCGTGCAAATCGATCGATCGGCCAAACTTCGATGGTGGCTAATTCGACGACACGTCGTTAACATTTACATCGATGATCACTGTCCCTTAATGACAAACACTCGAGCCCGTTCGTATCAATTGAGATTAGTCAGGAGCGACTAATCGCCCGAAACTTCTTCGAGCGTGTAAATCCGTTGAATTCTAATCTCGTCTCCTGCTACGTGTTACACACAACGGAACTATCCAAGGTGAGCGAGACAATAATATACCCGGCGATGAATGGAAACGAAAACCGGATCGAGCTGGGAATTTATCGATGCTTCGCGAAAAAACACGAATATCGAGCGCGAGAATACTTTCTTAACGAACCGACAAGGTAGACACTCGAATGAAACGCGGAGCATCTGTTCGCTCGTCGAAAAATCGTGTGTCGAAAACATAACGAAATTTCATAAACGCGGATCTCATGCACATTCGTTGGATCGTTGAATTATATTCACGTCGTGTGTACACGCTATCACCGGGTTGTTCGCTTTTCAGATTTGTGTACTTTCGCGAAATCTACGAGGCTCGCGCCTGTTCCGTTGATTGGCGTCGCGAACGAATGCGCAACGGATCCCTCCGAATATTCGATGAAAAGCCGAGATAAAATTTACAAAGATGGAGCAAAAAGGAATAAAGGAAAAAAAGAATTCACCAAAGGTAAAAAAAAAATATCGAGGGAGAAATTCAACGGTGTCCCAATGGTACACGGACATCGGGCATGGATCCAAGAATATCGCACGTAGTACGCCGTGAGCGAGAGAGAGAAAGAGAGAGAGAGATTCGCGGCGAACTCACCGAATCGCAGATTCCCTCTCGCTCCGGAACCTTCCTCGCTACCATTATTGTATATTTAAAATTAATTGATTTACGGTAGTGCAAGGCACTGAGCGAAAGAGTGCACATCCACCCCCTTGTCCAAGTCGACGTCGAGGTGAATATCGATTAGACGACCCGACGAGAATAATATATTGGTCGTTGGAAGAGTCGAAATTTCGATCCTGCAAATGACTCGATATATCGAACTCTGACGCCACGAGACGGTGGGAACATAAATAAAAATTCTGGTAAATTATAAAGTAAAATATGGCAAGACGAATATCAAATTTATCTCTCTTCTTCGACTCGATCCTTCGCTCCTCCCTCGTTTGGAACGTCGCGTTCAAGGGTTATTAGTTCCATTACAATATCGAGAGGCATAAGGCCGTTGCTCTTCGAGCAAACGATGAATTTAATCGATTATATTTCACCAAGCCTTCGAGCCCAGGATCAAGTACCCTGTCGTTTCGGCTACATATATATATATCTTTACGTATATTTCTCTCTATAGCCCTATCGAGATAATTTTCCAGCGAGGCTGTAAGCCCTATGGTAGATGGCACGAAAACTGTTTTCCTTGTGCGCTGCCACATGGAATATACAATATTTCATACTTTATCGTCTATATTAGTACCGGATTTCCCATGTTATTGCATACAGGATAAAGTCGAGTAATATGGATCACTAAAATATTTATGTTCTATAATACTTAGATATCATCAAGAACCAAACTTCAAAAATCGTATAATCGATGATTTTAAAGTTGCAAGGTACAATTTTCCCCAGGACGAAATAGTTCCCAAAAATTTTCGAAACGTGCAAATTTTGGAAATCACGTAAGAAGCCTGGATTGATACGCGCTTTATCTTCGTTTTCTCCAAACACATGTGACGGAATTAAATTGTTTATTTAACTTTTCTACCCGCTTGTGGGACTCTGGGTCGTATTCGACGACTGACATAGCTGACTATATACTCGTATATATTAATATGTGCTCATTGTATGCGTCGATTCCATACGAAATTGCGTTACTTACAATTAGAGCGAGCTCTGGCGTTGTCGTGCTCGTGAGCTCGCGTCTCGTAAAAAGACGTCACGGTTATTGAATGCACACGCTCGCGAGAGCGAGTACCAGGCGGGTGTTCACTCTCGTTCTCCATCTCTCTCTTCTTTTTCACTCACTCGTTGGCTCTTCAAGCTTACGACACATCGATTAGATCGATCGAACGAAAGCTACTACTCGCGCGATGGCTTTAGAGCGCGACTCGGAGAGGGTAAAGTGATCGAAACAACGCACGTGCATATACATCAATGGCGTTATACGAGCATCGAGGAGTTCGATCGTCATCGTTGCATGAACACCAGGTCGCATAAAAGCGAGATCGAGGGAGAGAGAGAAAGACGGCACGTTTTCGTTTTACATTCATTCTGTGCAGGAACTCGAGACGATGACGTAGTACCTACCGATATTACGTTTGATCGAAAATGACTAGCTTTATCCATTACAACGCGAATTTCAATCGAGAGTTAATATCACGAGAAAGAGATTGATTGCAGGTGCCAAGTTACGAGGAGTTCGATGAATCAAGCACGCATCGACGAATCTCGAAGTTTTCTTGGAATCGATCGTTCTATTTTTCCCGCGATATTTTGTTTTGCTTTTCTTGCTCGTTTCTCAACTCTCGCAATTCTTAAATTAAGATTTTTATCCGAAGATACGAACGCTTACGAGGGAATCATTGAGAAATTATTATTTGAAAGGAGAAAAAGGAAACATCGATGGTAATTTGGCCCAAATGTTGACAAGCAGGACGTTGGTTGACATTTTTCCTAACGGCCAATCCCCTCTACCCCGTTCGTTACGTCCCGACAGACGTCGCTGCGACGTGATTGTCAAGCTTGCGACGAGAAGCCTCTTGTGTTTCACCGCTGTTTCGTCTTATGCGCGTTCATATCCCGGCCCAAGCCCCATCGCATATCTCGCGTGTCTTATTCGTACTGAGATTGAAACGTCACAAAACTATATGGTTTCGTGTCTACCCGAGTATAAACAGTCGTAGAAGCACAGTGCACACGAAGAGGAGCCGCAGCTTCTCGTCGCTCGCTCACGACGTCGGTAAATTTTGGTATACATTTTGCGAGGGATTTCTGTTCCGATTTCCTCTGTTTCTGTATTACCCCTTTCCTACTTCCCCCCCCCCCCTCTTCTCCTCTTACTCTCTGTCTCTTTCTATCTTTTCCTTTTCTTTCTTCCCTGTGAAAAGAAAGGAACGAAAGGAAAATGCATACGATTCTATAGACGATCCTGGTACAAACCTGCCAGCTAGAGAAAAGACTGTTTCCTTGGTTATAAGGCAAAGTTCTGTGAAATTCAGACCGGTCTCCCTTGCATCTCCAAAAGACAGCTACATGCACGCCGATGTCTCGGAATATTTGCAATTTTCCGGCCGGCTGCCCGAGATAGACCACATTGTCCCGTTCTTTTTTCTTTTGCGCCTCTTGTGCTACTTGCCTCTTCACCCCCGTAGTCGCCCTAAACCCTCTCCCATCCCCCTCCTCTTATGCCAAGCGATTCGCGCTGCTCCAGACGTGATTTTCGTTTCGTACTTCAGCGTGTTTTCATTTCGTACCGAGTGCTCTGCAGTATGCCATTTCTATGCATTTTCCCTATCCAGTACATCGCGGCTCCTTATACGTGTATTAGACTCTGGCATCAGGATATATCCTTTATACAATTTGCGAAAACGCGACGTAAAATGAAATACGACCAAAACAATAATCCAACACAATAACAGGTAAATTTTAGATCGAACATTCAGTTTCAAATATTTTCGATCATATTTCTTATATCCAAAAATCTATTAACATTCAGCCGATTAATTATAATCCTCGAATATAGATCAATGATAACAATAATCAATTAAAATGAATTTCATTCGAGAAAAATTGTGTTGGACGAGTTATTGTTTAAAGTCGCTCGAAATAAAAATTTCTTATCGTATTTTCCATCGATGATTCGGTACTCTCGCAAAAATCGTTTTTCGCATCAACTCGCTATTACATAGTTCACCGCTCGCTCGTATAAACGGTCGAACTCCATGTCACTGCAACAACTCTCAGACGATCCTCGTTCACGTCTGAACTACCGAACGAGTTATTACAGATGCGTTACGTGCACTCGAGTATCTCGCGATGCACACGAGAGGAGGGTGTGTACTTTGCCGGGAGGGAATATACATATAGGAGACCTCGGCACGTGTTTATTCAACGGGGCATAAACAACGCATTAGCCAAACAATCTTCTTTTCTCTCGTCATCTCAGTCTCCCTCTCTTTCTCTATGCTCCTCTCTCGCGGAAAGCTCGATGAAGTGTAGTCCACGTTGGTTCGCGCATGTACTTGAAAATCCGTCGATGAAATATTTCTCGGTTACAAAATATATATACAACACAACGACGAGGTCGGTTCCGGCCATCACCGAAGTTAAGCAGTATTTTGCGCTGCCATTACTCGGAGCGGTGACCGCTAAGTGAAAAAAAACTATTTTCCCACAATTTTTCAATTTCTCGTATGAACATAAATCGTCCATAAACGTATCCCGAACATACGTTTACTCTGCTAAAAGCGTCCAGTAAATTGTTAAAAATAAGAAAATACGGATATACGGTGTAAAATCTCGTAAAGTTCCGGAAATAAAAATTACAAAATTATGTGCAAGCGTTCACCGACGTACTCGAGTGGTCGCGAGTAAACAACACCGAGACCGACGACCACACGAGACCAGCTGGCGCAACGTGGCGACGCACGCACATAGCAATGTGAAAAAACTGCAAAAACGTCAACGCGAGTACTCGTTCGCACATAGAAATCTATACAGTAACTTCCACAGAGAATGCCGGAGTCCGAGACACATGGTTCGAATATCTAGGTTGAACGATACCCGGCAAGACTTGGACGTTTATGCATTATGCAGTGATTTTCCTATAGCGAGGGTTCGAGTAGTAAAACTCGTCGAGAAGCGAGCGAGATGCGAATCAAAGAAGAGACTTTGCGTCTGGAACGAGGGAGTAAGGGGGGGGGGAGGGGGCATCGGCTTAATGACACGATACACGGCTGGACGGTGATCTCGTGGGAGAAGGAGCATATCTATTATTTACCGTACCTCTCATTCTATCGAGAGATCGAGGCAGTTTCAGTATACGCGACCTGTACAATACTTATATCTATATATATATATATATATATATATATATATATATGTATGTATATATATGATCTACGAAGGAGAAATTGAAAAGAGGATCTCGCGGAGTAGATAAGAGACGAATGAGCCGGCCTCGTGTATCTGTATGGTTAAATGAAATTCGTTATGCGCCGGGACCGATAGAGAGAGAGAAAGAGAGAGAGAGAGATGGAGAGAAAAAGGGAGATGTCTGAATGTATATATGTATATATATATATATAGATAGATGTACATAGCGCAGCTTCCTCGAGTCCTCGAAGTGGGTCTCTATCAACTTTATATACTGTAGTATCATGCACTCTGTGATGCTGTGATGCTCTTCCGGGAACACACCGGGCAGAATACCGTAGAGTTGTTTCTCTCTCCCACTCTCTCTCTCTCTCTCTTCCGCTATGTCTCTTCTGTATAGACGTGGGACAAAAGCGACATGGGACGAGCGAGGAGATCGATACGAGGAGAGCTTCGCATAGCTCTCTAGACCAGAGTCGACGAACTCTGCTGATTTTGTTCTAGGACACGGCATTGGCCGGTGAAAATTTAATTAGCAGCCTCTCTCGTACCGAACGCGTTATCTCGTTTATTCACCATACGCCCATGTACTTCTGTACTTCGTATAGAGTAACGTACGAAACGCCATTTGCTACGAGCCGAAGAAAATGACAAGCGAATCTGATGCGAATGGTCACGTTACTCGTGAATGCATTCACGCGAAACTGAGTACCTACATTCGCGTTCGGTTTATTGACTCGCGTTTTATATATCTGACAGATTTCAAAGAGACTTTATTTCCGATCGAGCCAATTGATTTTACACTTACTGTTGTCTCTTATCGGGATCTCGGTTAGTTCAAAAGAAACGTCAATTTTTATCATCGTTTCGTTCATTTAGCGTAACGACACACGGTGCTTGATTTTCGCAAGAAACTATACGCGCAATCATCTCCCGTATCTAGAGCCTTTTTCTTTTCTTTTTATGTAACACACTCCTCTTCTGCAATAGCAGTCTTTAACCCGAATGCGCTCGTGCAATCACTCGCGTTTATACGGTCCGCGCTTTATATACACACAAACTCAAAGACACACATATCTATATATACGTTTATAGGGATACGCGTGTATGTATTAGTGCGATGCAACATCGAGTCGTAAGTCCGTCGCGTACTTTCGCGAACATAATATAACCCACCTACTTATGTGACCCTTTTACGCTCCACCTGGTGTAAGTTGGCAATTTTCCCTGGTACTTTTATAGCAACATACGGCAGGAACTCGGCACGGAGCACCAGGGCGGCGTCGTGTGGCTACCCACTTCACAGCTCTTCGGCTTCGGTATAGCTTAACGCGTCTGTGTGTATGTGTGTGTGTGTGTGTATGTATGCGAGCTTGTAATATCAGGCGGCACTGTGGGGCTGCAGGTTGCAATCGAACGAAGTACGTAATTCGTGGTTAACGCGAGAGGCATCCGAGTTTGCGACGCCTCTGGTAAAAATTGGATTCGCGCGACCCTAGGCTTGGTGTATTATATTATATACGTATATATATATATATA
>JAPYZT010007718.1:0-13995 GCA_030522965.1 Tryphoninae sp. A BG-2022a | reverse complement strand
GTCCGAATTGACTTTTTTTCGTGAGATTTTATAGTTTTTTTTTTGACGGGATGAAAATTTATGAGTTTGTTTTACGAGAGATAATTTGTGTTGTTTTTGTTTGCTTGGCAGGATCTTTCCTACAAGGACAAGCACTGGCACGAAGCGTGCTTCCTCTGCAACAAGTGCAGGGTATCCCTCGTGGACAAACAATTCG
Organism: Tryphoninae sp. A BG-2022a; assembly: GCA_030522965.1. NCBI lineage: Eukaryota > Metazoa > Arthropoda > Insecta > Hymenoptera > Ichneumonidae > Tryphoninae sp. A BG-2022a. The sequence goes on along the minus strand of JAPYZT010007718.1, from coordinate 13,799 downwards.
GAAGCAAGGTAGACAAGATCTACTGCGGCAACTGTTACGACGCCCAGTTCGCCAGCCGTTGCGATGGATGCGGCGAGATCTTCCGCGCTGGTAAGTTCTTAAACGACTACCTATACATCGTTGTTATTACTCTACAATCTTTTTCTTATCAAAATCATAATTTATTCGGCCGATATCTGATCGCAAAAACGTTGTTAGTTACGAAGTCAAGTGGTAAAAAAACGCATTTTTCGAGATATTTTTGTGAATCGTTTTTCTCGCTCTTCACGAGGAATACGAACAAAAAATTGGATTCAGTGATCGATGAATGGCTCGAGTCGAGAATCTCGAGAGCGTATGAGATAGTGATTCATAATCCAGACGGGCAATGAGCACCGAGAGGCGGGCATCCGTTGCTCGAGGTAAACGCACACGTAAAACGCGAAATACAACGCCACGCGTGTACACGCGTTGTATTGGCCCGGTCGTGAGCGTACGTGCATGCTCCCTAAGCTTAATTGCACGAAGAATTGTGCTATGAGCGAGTATCGTGGAGCGAGCCCGTGTGGTAGGCGATAGATCTCCCATTCGGCATTTCTCATTAAGGTAACCGAGTCAAGGCTTTATGAACGATCCCAAATGATCCGGACAGAACATACTTATCGAGTTCGATACAAATACTACCATCTACTGTATCCATATATATGTTGAAATATAACAATTCTCGAGGAAAATATTTTTAAAAAACACACGTCTTCGCCTTAAACTCGCACATTTTTAAAACTTTGACCCCAGAAATATTCAAATAGAGCTAAAAATTTTGCAAATATTAAATATCCAAAAAATAATCGACAGTTTAGTAGCGTCAAATCGATACTTTGAACATATTTGGGAAGATTTTTGTAAATAACTTTTTTTTAACATCTTAAATTCCAACCTTTTTTGCCTCACTAGAAAAATGTGTTCTTTGACTATAAAATGGCTAAGGAAGTCAAGCCCTTCCACTATTTTTTATATGTTAAAAGAGTGACAACGTAACAATACCACGAGTGTGAGGTTTTTTTTTGAAAATGCAATTTATATCGAAGATGCAAAGCGTAATTGTTATTTTTTACATTATTTTGATAATTAAGTTAATATTTTATGCATTCTACATAGAACTCAATGAAAAACAACGTTTTTTTAAACTTTATTTGGAGTTTTTCCTTTAATTGTTTTGAGAATCGTGAATTCGTTTTTAAAAACTTTATTTGGAGTTTTTCCTTTAATTGTTTAGAAAATCGTGAATTCGTTTTTGAAAACTTTATTTGGAGTTTTTCCTTTAATTGTTTTGAGAATCGTGAATTCGTTTTTAAAAACTTTATTTGGAGTTTTTCCTTTAATTGTTTTGAAAATCGTGAATTCGTTTCTGAAACAATGATGTTAATTTCACGATTGAATTCGTCGGCTATGTCTTTAATGGGCCGATGATTGGCTCGTAGCCAACGACTGCACGGTTACATTCTCGGCTCGAGAGAGGCTAATTGATTCGCATCGGTCATTCGGATTTTCTACTCTGCGACGTAGACCGCGTGTTTTCGAATCCCGCACGATGAACACGTACACGCGCAAAACGCACGAGAATGATTCACGAGAGCTTATGAATCTTCCGAGTACAGGCTCGAGTATTATATTAAACGTATCTAAAGAAAAAACGTATCATTTGTCAAGTGCAAGCGTCCATATCAAGACGCAAATGAGTCGCGAGGGAGATGGAAAGCAATAATTATTAAAAACTATACGATATATTTCACAATATTAATGAATCAAATAAATATTAATAGCGCCGAGCCGATAAACCCAAAAAAGATTGGCGCGTGCGTGCACACGTGTGCCGAGAACTCGCTCGAGAAAAACTCTAATATATCATTTATCGGGTCTTTGGGAGGGACGAGAGGGACAAGGGAGACAAGTATACTCTTGACAAAACACGAATGTTAATCGGGGCGTTTCGCTCGCGACGTCGGGCCAAGATTCTCATTAAAAACAGCGTGGGCCAAGATCGTTCTTTGCTTTTTGTTTCTTCTTTTTTTGCTTCCCTCTTTCAAATTATACCAGAGAACCCACGTCCTTTGTACGACCGAGAGAAAATGCCCAGCCTCCTTATGCTCCGTGTGTCTACTCATATGTGAGATTCTCCCGTTGGTTTCATTTTTTTTTTTCTTATTCTTCTTATTACGAATCTTCGCGATTACTTTAAAAATGTAGGCCGCGACCCGGTTCATCCTCAAGGGCGTGGTGGGGGCCATAGGTCCTTTACGTGAGAAAGATCGCGGCCTTTTGATTGTGCACGAAATTCTCCCAGTCGTCATCCCCCACGTGCCCAGACACACGGTAATTATCATCTTTCTTGTCACGCTCGTTTGAAGAAAAGTTCAGAAAAAATCTTCTCTTTTGTCGGCTTGACATGAGCAACAATTAACTAAAAAAGAAAACAAATTTTATGAATTGAAATTAAATCAATCTCCGATCTAAAATTTCATTAAATCGAATCAACTCCCTCGTCGCGTGACTAAAATTGATAAACAAATTTAAAAAACACATCATTTAAATGATACAACGCGTACAAGGAGTGCTAATGAAAGAAAACACGCAACGGAAAAAAACAAAGCGTCGTTCATGATAAAACGTAAAAGAAGAAACAAGATTCTCGAAGAATGGAAAATTCTAAATGCTCTTTCCCTATTAGTACACGACACTTGCTTGGATAAAAAGACTCGTTGACTCTGCCCACACGATCGCACGAGGACGGAGAACGTCCCGCGAAGTGTCCAGGAAACGCGCGTGCCACTAATAACGCTAAGAGCAAACACTCGACTCGGTAAGACGTTCTTTGAGGATCCGTCACCCCGAACACGAGAGAGAGAGAGAGAGAGAGTCGTTAATCATTCAGCGTGTACTGATCGATTCTTCATCTCGATGACGTAACCCGCGATATATTAAAGGAAAACGAGTATATATACAGGGTGAATTTCATAAGGTGTCTCAAAATTTATTTTAAGGTAGATGGGATCATTACAAACAAAAGTTGTAAATATACATTACGGATATTTTTAATAGTTTATAAGATATGAGTTTTTAAAGTTGGCCCAATCAGAGTGCACGGAGTAGCATTAGAGCCGCCCACTCCTCCCCCTAGCAGTTTATACCCGAGAAATAAAAATGACTTGTAATAATATAATAAATAAAATTGATTGCTCTGAATTTTGCAACCACAAATATAACGCCGTACATTGTGCTATATCTACGGCTAGGGTGGGGAGTGGGCGATGCCAATGCTTCTCCGCGCGCTCTGATTGGACCAACTTAAAAACTTTATATCTCGTAAACTATTCAAAATATCCCTAATGTATATTTGCAACTTTTGTTTGTAATGATCCCATCTACGTTAGAGTAGAGCCTGTTACACTTTATGAAATTCACCCTGTATATGTATAAACCCGCTGGACTATCAGAAGCCGTGGTCAGACCCGCGAACTCGCACGGACAAACGCAATGATTGACGTTATATCGTCGGTAAAAGAAGACGAAGGAAAATAAAAGAAACTAAGCACAGCGATCGAAGCAAGATGGAGAATCGACTGTACGATCGTAAAATCACAAGATCGAAGAAGGAGGACGACATAAAATCGTTCCAATGATCAATATCACCAGTCCGATTTATCGTTATCGATCGATTCGACCTTTCATCCTAGATTTCCGCTCGTTAATTTTTACAAAAACACATTTTTTTTAAATCGCTACAATGATATTCTGAATTGCTAGAACGTATAAACTTACCGCTTCAATCCTCCCGCATTACCAACAAATTCTAAAAATCGATGAAATGTTGAAAAAATATTTTGATTTGCGAAATATTTGAAACTAAAAAGTTTGAAAAACTGCATTGTTTTTTTGGAAATTCGAAGCTCTCGCCTCGCGATCGCGTATTTCGTTTCGTATTTCTTTCTCCCGCTATCTTCGTTATCATATTTCTTACGAGAAATACGAGCGAAAGAGCTGGAGAACCGGGGCATTGCTCAAACGAGCATTTTCGAATGGTTTCTCGCGATTTTTGTTAGTCCCTCATTTTTTTTCGGATGGAATGCAAGATCGCGCGAGGATCCGAGGCCGCGGGAGGTGCACTGGAGGGGAATCCGATTCGCGCGCACGACATTTTACATACATATACATAAATGTGTATATATAATCTGGTAGATAGCGAGAAAGCTTTCATCGAGAAGCGTCGCGGGTGAAAGAGAGAAAGCGACTATAGTGCAGTACGCCGAGGGTTTATCGTTACAACGTTGCGCCTGTCTGCTCTGGTACTGTCGTATTCTACTGTACACGTCGAGTCTCTCCAGTAACGCTGTAGCATCGGAAAGAAAGAGAGAGAAAGAGAGAGAAAGAGAAAGAGAGAGCGAGAGGAGCCGAAGTCTATACGGGCTGCTCGCGGTTGCCCACTCAGTGGCTCGTAAGCCTTCGAGCCAATCGCATTGGCTGTCTACTCTTTCGTCGTTTCGCGCACTTTTTTCACGGTTTATCGTGCTTCTTTCTTCCCCAGTTTCCATCTCGATCCTCGGATTACACGAGATTTCGCATCAGCCCGATCCCACGCGTACACTGACACCGACGTCCAAAAAAAAACGACGAAGACGCGATTAGAATTTTACCAATTCGTCAATTTTTATAAAGACGGTATACTTTTTATTAAAAACGTGTTGACAAATTAACACGATACAATATAAAAGTAGAATCGGATTATTAAATACGATAACTCTCGATTCGTTTACAAACAAAATTAGAAAAAAGCTCGAAGCTTTTATATTTTTTAGATTTTCGAAAATTGTATTTTTTGTTTCGACTGCAATTGTACATTGCGGGTTTTTGCAGACAAACCTTATTTGGCGGTGGCGGTTGGTCTCTCTTCGCTATTAATTGATCAATAAAAATTGCGCATCGCACCACTTACACACATACATACAAATACAAACACACACACACACACACACACACACATATACATATATATATTGGATATTCTCGTACGTCTCTATACGCTCCGTTCGTCGAACGCTTATTGAAAAAATTGTATCCCCGTCACAGAGAGGATAATAGCTCGTATCGCGGTAATTAGAGTCGATGAAATCGAGAGAGAGAGGGAGAGACGGCCGTCAATCTTTCCCGCAGTGTTTATCACCTTCAATCGGTTTCTCATCGCTAATGACATAATTGGCAACGACACGAGACGCCCGCGAATCGATGAAAGCTCACGATGCGTTTTTCCCGCGTATTAATCACGAACGAATCACCGTGAAAGATCTCCCCACATTTTACAATTATCCGTGCAATCGTTATCATTAACGCGATCTTCAAACAACGATTTTCTACAAAACACGATATGAAAAAAAAAATCGTTTCATATCAAAAATCTAAATGATAGTGACAACAAAAATCATGTAAACTCGGAATTCGATCCGTTGGGTTTATTCACGAACGTAAATCACGCGAGGCGAGAACGTATCGATAATTTATGAAAATTCGAGATATAACATAAAAATACGCGATATCGTCGATTAAATTCTGTTTCGTAATTGAGATTTGTGATCTGATTATAAGTCGGTATATATATATATATATATACACATATATATGTTGTAAAGATTTGATGTACACGCGCGAGTATTTATCTACGGATGTAGAATAGACACATCATCAGCTCGTAAATAATCCAATCTACATACATATACATATGTAGATATAGGAATAATCATAAACGTCGGTCGATCGCGCGAGAGCATTCGAAAAGTAACCCTTTCCAGACCGCGTGTCGCGCAGGTGGTAACCCAAGGCCCATTTGACGAGAGAAACACATAGCACCACGCACACACGATTGAATTCGAACACGTTCGCGCTGCTCCTGGTGGGGACCGAATAGTCTCGGAGTCGTGGCGCGAGCGCAGTTCTTTCACACACGAAAAATCGCGACGCATCGAAGAGCACGCTGACTCCGCGTTGACGCAAGCTCGCAAGATCGGTTAACTCGTCGTTCGTACTTTAGGAAAGAAATTAAATTGCGACAAAGCTTAAAATCCTTCGAATAATCAATTTTTGTTTAAAATAGTGAACGCGAGACAGAGAGAGAGAGAGAGAGAGAGAGAGAGGGACGCGAAACTTCCGGTTTAGCGAGATCGACGATACTCGCGGTGATTAAAACGATCTTACACAGACTGTAATTAAAAACGGGAGGAAAGGACACAGTGCGCGTCGATTCTTTTCGAAAGTGCGACGATCCCGATAAACGGATTAGGGATTAACGTTACGTAAAACAAAATGGCAACGGAAGCTTTGAGAGAGAGGCTCTCGAGCAAGCTTCATCTGACGACGAAAACCGTCGGTGAGGAAAGAATTCGCAGGGCGAAGGAGAAGGACGAGGATGTCGCTATATTCAGCATGTTTCCAATGGAGGGCGATCCGAAATTTCGATGCTGCATGGGCAAGGATTGCGCCATTGGCGATCCCAAAAGAGCCGATCCAGGTGATGAATCGACAGTGACAATAATAATATTAAAACATAAAACAAGCAAAAAAGCTTTATCTTTATCAATGCATTTCCTGCGTCGCCGAATTTAAATTTACCGATTCGCGCACGTAAAAATGTCCCTTTTCCGTCAATTTTGTTGTTTACCGTGTAACGAGCATGCTTACAGTGACGCGATAGTACGTATCCTTACGCGAAGCTGACGTTGTAAGGGTCCATTCGTGAATTGCTTTGAGGTCAGACTCGTCGCGGCCGATAGGATGTGGGCCGAGGTGGTATAAATATATATATATATATATACATTAAATATACAATGTCACACTCTCTCGATGCCCAGTACATATATATGGTAGAAGCACGCGACTTCAACCGGTTCCAGAAGCACCAGGCACGACTGAATAAACGCGCGAGAGAGCTCACACGAGAAATCGTTTCATAGACTCGTAACCTTATCGGGCGAATATACCGAGCACGGCCAGCATTGCTCATGTTGCCCCGATCGCGTTCACCTGTGTACCCTGCACTCAGCTAAACGAACTCGCTAATTACCTTCGATTACCGATGTGCATTCGCGTACCTCACGGTTTGCCCTCTGCTATACATACCTGTGTACCCAATCAACGTATCTACATAGATCGTAATTCCGAACGGTATATTCAAGAGATATAAATTTGCAAAAGTGGCTTATCGCGCGATCGTTTTATACGTTAAACGACGCAGGATACGCCCTTTTTCGACCTTTATCGGCCGATCGACGTATACATAGTTTCGTTACACGCATTAATAATCGCAATCGATAACTGCCACGACCTACCCCTACGACCTTTTCATTTCGTCCCTCGTATCTTGCCAATATTCTGTCAACATAAATTTTATAAATATTATTTATTTATATATTTATAAATAAATAAATTTGTACAATACTTATAATTTTATAAATTAAAATATATGAATATAATTAAAATTGCGGATACGATAATTTTAGTTCTCAATATTTGTTTATTTCTCGTTGATCGGTGTCGAGCAAAGAATATTTTTTTTTATAATTACGAGCATCGACCTTAATTCATTTTGAGAATTTTGTGAAAAATTATAATTTCCCTCGAGCATTTGACGATGCGCATACGTTCGTATATTTCCAAGAAGCACTTTGCTCTCCTCGAATCCTGATACGAAACTCGTGCTCGTACAGCGGTGTATTCTCGTCATAGAGAACACACGTATTCACCCTCCTTAATAGCTTCAACTCGGAGATACGTATACACTCTTGTGTATGCTCATACGTTTATATATAGATATATGTCATAGCCGACGTATAGGAGATGAGCTTTATATACCTTCTCGTAGGTCAAGAAAGTTTATGGCTCCGAACGGCCCACCTCGATGCGAAATATAAAGATACATACATATACTTATATGTATATATGTATATATACATATACATATGTATCCTTATATTTAGAAATGACGCAGTCCAGTGCCCTAAGCTTCGCCTGGGGCCTGCGTAAAATCCAGGACCCTCGTGCGAGCAATTTCGTTTCACGCTCACGCACACAAATTTCTATGTATATAAATACATTTATATCGACATATGTGTATATAGAGGTATACAATCAACAGAGTCACCTAAACGAGACTCGTTGTCTCTTGGTCTCGCGATCGTTAAGTCCGTATCGTTGTTGATTCTTCAGTGCCACAGTGATTTAACAACGCAACGCGTATTTCACTAATTTGAATACATAATAATAATGATATATTAATTATATATTATTATTATTATTTTATAATATAATAATATAATGATAATAATAATAATAATAATAGTAGGTTATTAATATAATATAATATTCAATTAAAATATAATAATATATAATATAATTATATATCATTATATAATAATAATAATAATAATAATAATAATATAATAATATATATATATATATATACATATATATATAATATTGAAAATAATATATAATTATATTATATATTATTATAATTTAATTTGATATTATATATATATATATATATATATATATATATATATATATTCAGTATCGTTCTGGATAATGTCGCTGGTCTCGAATTAAAAAAGCCTCGCCACTGGGCAGAATCGTAGGAGCGAGGGGGGAGGAATACACGCATGCACACACAAACACGTGAGAGAGGAGTTGGAGGTTGCCACATCAGTTGCCTTGGACCATCCGCTAAGCTCTTCTGCGTTTATATACATATACGGACGTGTCGTGAACGCAAACCACCGTGACGTCAGTTCTCGCCGGTCCTATCCTGAGTCACACGTGTATAGCGAGAAAGAGATAAGTGCGGTTGTCCGTGTCATCTCGATTATTCGACGAAATCACGAAAACGAAAATTCATACACAATGTCGCAACGATGGAATGTTAGATTTCCATAAAGAACTCATTTCGATTTAATATTCTGTAGGTTTATAGGTTTTTTTTTGCAAAATTTAATTTTTTTTTATCAATAGGGAAAGGAATCGAGGCTTATCTGACTGTAAATATTGCGGGTGAACGAACGATTAGTCTCCTGTCTATATATATAGACTCCCGTCTATTAGACTCCTGTCTATTAGTCTCCTGTCTACATATATAGATAGGAGACTAATCGTCGCAATATTTACAGTCAGATAAGCCTCCATTCCTTTTCCTATTGATAAAAAAATCTAATTTTGCAAAAAACCTATAAATCAAATCACAATTCGTATATATATGAATATATATATCACAATTCGTATATATATATATATATATATATATATATATATATATATATACGAATTGTGATTTGTTCGGACAAGTGCGAACCTGGAACGAAGATAACTCAACGCTCTTCATTCTCAACGCGAATTAACTTTTGAAAAAAGTTCAATCAACGATCGATCGATAATCCAAATTTATTTCAATCAAATTTGCGAATTTCTCGTTATAAAATTAACGAAATTTAGCAATTATCTACATTTCGATTACTTAAAAAAATGTACGATCAAAATTCAATCAACGGTCGATCGATCATCAAAATTGATTTCAATCGAATTTCGGATTATAAAATTAATGAAATTGATAATTTACCTACTTTTCGATGATTTAAAAAAATTGTACGTGTAATGTGAAATAATTAGAGATTGATACGATTGTGATGAAACCCGGCGGATATTTTGCGTGTACGTACGACGAGAGCGATTGTCAAGGCGATTGTATAATGAAGGTAAAACAAAACAAAATGGCGAAATCGTGTATAAAAATATACGCGAATGCGGATATCAGGATGAACATACAAATGTGAATTTTATACGTACGCGAGGTAACGTCGATGTCGATTTTACGTTGTCCGTCGATCGCCTCGAGTCTTCACGACGGGACTTAGATCATCGTTTCGAATACGCGACGTATATAAACGCACACGTACGCACGGACGTGCGAGAACCCGGGGAACCGGTAATAATTCGTTGTTCCGTCGAGCGGGATGAAGATAATGACTGTGGCGAGTAAGAATACTCGTGAAAAGGAGTCGAAGAGACAAGAGAGTGAGAAATAATACTCGTCCCGAAAAAGGATAAAAAGAACGCCCACGAAAGCCGCGACCTTGTGAGTCATAAAGTCGAATATCTCTCGTCATTCGGACGTTGTCGAACGTACGTTTCGCCGATGTTAATTACACGCCAAATTAATCGACTCCTCGCTGTAGGCCAGGGTTTGCATTAATTCGACCCACGGAAATTAAATGACGTCGGGATCAAACGAATCGCATCGACGCGACAAACCATTTTTCAAAAAGTCAATCAATTTATCTTTACTACTCGAAGAAAGTTTATAAATCAATAAATTTCATATCAATATGGAAAAATTGTTAATTCAATAATGAGAAAATTAGTTTTACTTTTCATTGAAATTTTGATTTTTTAATCCAACTTACGATTAAGGCGGGTAAACAGGAAGTGAGCTTTAGTTACTCGACGATTTTCTCTCGACTTTCGTTTTACAACGTTGACGGAGCACTCGTATCGGTTTAACGTCCAAACCATTCCACAGCAAAATGATTAAATCTCATAGGCTAATCCTCTGAGTAGCATAGAAGTCCTTTTCCTCGATGTATATATCTACTGTCTAATCTACTGTCAGACACTGAAGAGATTTAAGAGCATATGGCGCTATGAGTGTGTATGCACCGTACGAAGAAGAAGAAAAATGTTGCGGTTGACTTTACGTTCGCCGGCGGTAAATATATGACGTAAAATTTTCTCCAGCCATTCCAGTCATTCGTGTACCAATCATCGTTATTATTACAAGAAAATATTGTTTAAACTCCGCGTTTTAAAAAAATCAAAAAAATCCTTTGAAATTTATTTTTACATTGATCGATTGTTAAAAATTTAGGAATTGTTTTCAAAATACGATTTTTTTTCTCTTATCTTTAATTCGCTTAAACTAGGTAATGATATAAGAAGACAAATTTAATATAGTAACGAGCCCTGGAGTTGTCCGACGATTAGGCTGACACAGCGTGACAACTAAGACCGAAAATGGTCGAGGTCTTAGCTCGGTATAGAATAGTGAGAAAAATGATGAATTGTCTGCATTGACCGAGGCTATATACAGTGGCCGCCCACCGAGCTTCGTGAATGACGTACCTACTCTCGATTATCATAACCCGTTGATGGAAGAAGTCCCACGCTCGCATGGTATAGGGGAATAAGAATTATATGTATATGTACAAAGCATACAATTTCAATCTATCAATAAGAATGTCTTTGGTGCTCATTGGAAATACTCGATGGTCGACAAACTGCATAACTCAAATGCACTTTGTCACTATATTTTATTTTCCGACGAGATTTAATTAATTGAGAAAAATGTATTTAATTATAAATACATTTATAAATAATTATAAATATAATTATAAATATTATAATATATATAATAATAATAAATATTATATATATATATATATAATTATAATTATAAATATTTTATTATTTTATTATTATATTATAATTATTTATCTATTTTTCATTTATTCTTACGTCTTACATATATGTATATATATATATATATATATATATATATATATATATATATATATAATAATATAATTATAAATATTTAATTATTTTATTATTATATTATAATTATTTATCTATTTTTCATTAATTCTTACGTCGTATCTTTCGAATGTTTAATTTTTCTTGGCAATTTTGCAACGAGAGGTCAAATTTTGGGATGCATATAAAATTCGTGGCACACAGAGCGAGACTCTCGCTTCGGGGACCTGTATAACGTCAATTTGAGATTCTTTTTTTTTTCTTCTTATTTTTAAGTCCGTAACGAGAGAAAGAGTCCGGTCGAACGAGTCTCTTTTACCTTTTGCTTCTTCGCAGAGAGCCCCTGAGCCGCAAATTCGGGTCAATCGGATACCGCCGAGTCTCTCTCTCTCTCTCTCGCTCTCTCTCTCTCTACGTTTTCTCGTATAAACCATGTGCACTTGCCCCGGAGATAAGAAGTACACGGTGGAAAAAGACCCGAGGGAAAGACAGAGAGAGAAAGAACGAAACAGAAACGAGTAACTGCGTCGTGCGATTTATCGAGCCAAGAGCCAAGAAGCAAGGAGACACGAGAAACAGCTTTGACATCGAATAAAAAAAAACCCCGAGATATTTGCAGATCTGTTCATCTCGAGGTAGTTACGCAACGGTAGAGAGAATATTTGACGCGTCGACGTATTTTCTTCATAACGACCGCGTGGGTTAGATTGATCTACGATATTTCCTTATCAATGTCAACGTAATTGATTGAATTCAATTTATTATTGTAATTAAATTGCAGTTGGTACGAACGAATCGAAAGTGTTTTGCTAATTTCGTAGCGATATTTGCTGCGTTGATTAAACACGGTTGATTAAGTTCGAGCGAATTGCGTTTATAGAACAAAACAAAAAATGATTTTGAAACAAGAGTTTTTAATTATTCGATTTATTTTGTTCAATCGAAAGACAAATATTGATGCATCGATTTTATTTTATTTGTCAAAATTATCGTTGTCGAATATCGTGTACAAAAGACATTGCGCGAATACGAGTCAGCAACGATTAGCGGTGCTTGCGAGAAATACGACGTGCCGTCGATCCGGCGCCTCACGCGAGCTCCGAAGTACCTCCTCGAGAAAACGTTTGGATATTCCCATGTTCCGGAAATGATTTGCTGTTAGAAATTTCCATGAGAATCTGGGTCTCCGAAAAAAGATAGAAAATCGTTCCAATGGTAACCCAGATTTCCACTGAGGTAGAAAATAATGTAATTTATAGGTTCAACGTTGGTGACGAATTTTGGAATCGAATATTCGCAATTTCGAGACTGAGCGAACAATTTTTGTACAAACGACGAATTTATTATTCCTCTAACAATTTTCATTAGACATAAATAATTCATTGAATTCAATTTATTATTGTAATTAAATTGCAGTTGGTACGAACGATTCTAAAGTGTTTTGCTAATTTCGTAGCGATATTTGCTGCGTTGATTAAACACGGTTGGTTCGAGCGAATCGCGTTTATATAATAAAAAAACGATTTTGAAACAAGACTTTTTAATTATTCAAGTAATTATAGCGGCAGTGAACTAACGATCGTTTAATTAAATTTCTTGTCTTTTTTTTTGCTTCAGGTACCAAGAAGATGGAGTACAAGACCAGACAGTGGCACGAGAAGTGTTTCTGTTGCGTCGTTTGCAAGAATCCAATCGGTACGAAGAGCTTCATACCGCGCGAGCAGGAGATCTACTGCGCCGGATGTTACGAGGACAAGTTTGCCACTCGTTGCGTTAAGTGTAACAAGGTGAGACAGTTTACACAGTCATATTCGATTTTCAAAAAATTATTATAACCCAATCGTTCAATTCATTTGATTGTTTCGAGAGATAAAAAATGAGAAATTATTTGGTAATATTGTTGTTTACATCTTTGTTGTTTACAATTTTATAACAGATTATCACCAGCGGCGGCGTGACGTACAAGAACGAACCCTGGCACAGGGATTGCTTCACTTGCAGCAATTGCAACAATTCACTCGCTGGACAACGATTCACGTCTCGTGACGACAAGCCATACTGCGCCGAGTGCTTCGGCGAATTGTTCGCCAAAAGATGTACCGCATGCACGAAGCCGATTACTGGTAAATGATTATTATCATTAAGTTGATCGTCGATCAAATATCTTCTTACATTTACGCACTTTTTAATCAAATATC
>JAPYZT010007710.1:0-11993 GCA_030522965.1 Tryphoninae sp. A BG-2022a | reverse complement strand
TATTCCTCCAAAAACCCTTTAATTCATGATACTCGTGTTGCACTTATCACGATTAAACATTAAAGTTTTATCGATTAGAGAAGTGTATTGAAATTTTCGAGAACTATCGTACCCACATCGTTACAGTGAGGTTATAAAAGATGTACAGGGTCCTGGAAAGTTTGAACGATCTCAAGGGAAAGAGACATTTCCAACGATATAGTCTACGACACTAGTACTACGTACAAGATCCATCAAACTTTCACTAGTAGAGCATTAGACATACTTTGTCCACATTGACGTCATAGTGAATAGCAGTTGAGTTTGTTTTAAGGCATGGACACCTATTCAGCTCGATCACTAAACGAGAATTTTCTTCCAGAAAATCACAAGACAATGAACCAGGTCAATCGAGAAAATTGCAATTCCACTTTGTAGAAGAGCTAGAAAATGTTATCCAGTCCCAAAGAAACTCATTGAACAAACCATTTTCCATCTGTCTAATCATTTTTAATAATTTAATAACAATTCAAGCATAATTTTTCTCGATTTCACTTCTCACATACTTTTGTTCGATCAACGACACAAAACTTTAATGACTTTTGAAACTCGAGCATTTCACCTTTACTCGAAGTTAAGACAAAGTGAGTTGGATAGAAGGAAAATGATAATTACCAACGGTGAAATATACTTCCATGTAACAAACAATGTTTACCCTTAAGATTGGAAAATCTTTCGTTTTCATTATTTGCGAAATGGAAGTTATTCACGAGGTTGATCGAGGGTAGAGAAAGAGCAGAGTATTCCTGAAACGACGAGGTTAGGTAGAAGTGGGAGGAAGGTGATTGGAAGATTATCGGAAAGGAGAGTGGTAACAGCTTGTGTAATTGGAGCGAGCTGTCTGTAATTGCGGCATTATATCTTCTGCGCTATAGAATTACATAGAATTACACATCTCGTACACTTGGCCAGATTCGAATTGCGTCGATAAGACGATTATCTCAACCCCTCTTATCGAAACCCTCGTTTTTCCACAATTTCTTCTTTTTCCCACGACCCTTACTACCCCTTATCTTATAGGATTCAATTTTTTTCATTCGACCCTCTTAAAGTGGTACATCTCCTTGGAGCACCTCGATAAGTGTCACGAGGAATATCTCATGATGTATAGCAAAAGGCAAAATCCAAGGGGAGGAAGACTGTCCTAACCCGATTACCACGTGTCCGCAAACAACCACTGGCTGTTAGTTTCGAGAATGCCTCGTTCGACCATTTCAACCATTTTCCCTAAGTTTGTGTACGTGTGTCCTGGGAGATTGTGCTTCTAACTCTGTGCATATTTGCGGTTCTGTCTGTGTTTGTGTCGAAGCGTCGAAAAGTTTAGCTTGAAACTGATGCGCGATGGAAACAAGGGTTTTGCTATCTGGCTAGTGGTCTCTCGAACGCATTATACAACGCCATTCCTCCAGCTGATGACTCTAGAAGCTTTCGACCCTTCCTCTCCTTATTCTAATTTCACTATTCGCCACACGCCTAGCTCCAACAGCTACGACCTCGGAACTAATAGAAGAACCAACCAAAACTGACCAAAGCCCACAATCCAAACCCAAATCCAAAATCTGGTTGTCCAACGCAATGAATATTCCAAGGATACTTAATCGTTTCGCGTTATATCGTTGAACCTAAATGCTTTTAATTCTAATTTCAATTTCCATTAACGAATGGATTTTTGTCAAATACTTGTCATTTCGATTAAATATTAATCGTTAACGTTTACATTCTTCTTCTCGATTTCATCTCGTATACGTCGAGGAAATAAAAAGCACGAATGGACAATTTTTTGTACAATTTTATGACCTATTCAATCACTCCGATCGAATTCTTCCTTTTTCGCATTGTCTTTGTCTTCGATCGAGCTGACTCTTGAAATCCACGAGAAACATCGATGGGACTATGAATATTTCTCTAGAGGCTGAGAGGAGTAGGCGTGGTAAGCTTTGTGCAAACTACGGAAAAATAGAGTCAGTTTTTTTGTACGTACTCCATCTCGAACTCGAACCTATCGAAGAATTCGCCCATTTAGCAGACACGTGTGATGGTTCGTTCGAGCTTTCGTCTTTCGTTCCATTTTGAGTGATGAAAAGAAGACACGTACCTTTATATTTTCATTTTATTTTTCCATACGAACGATATGATTTATCTTTTTTCATCTTTCAACGACAACTCTCTCCTCGTTTTCTTTTTTTCTTTCTTTCCTTTTTAACAGAAGATTGTTGCTTTTTATTGGAAAGTGGTAAAACGACGTTCGTTCTTTGAGAAAAGAGAAAATTGATCCGAAACGTTCTCTAAGCTCTTCTTGTCGTGTCTGAGAACGAACCCCTTTCGCGTACGTTTCATCCGTTTCAACCACCACGAGGTGTCCCGCAACTCTTCGACCCCAGTTCCATCGTGGATACGAGGGTGTAAAGTGAAACGGTAACGACTTTATACCACGCGCGAGCGAAAACGTGCAAACCCTTTTCGCAGCACATTTTACAAAGCGTTCCGGAAAATACGTTCGCGACACTTTCGACACTCAAATCGTTTTGCTTTTCACCCCATTTACCTTTCCTACTCTGCTTATCGCGAAAATTTTCTCTCCTTTCTTGTCAACCAATCGCGTTATAATCTTTGACATTCTCCAAACTACTTTTACGACGATAATGCACAATTTTTATTTCACAACTTAAGAAATTTTATAAAATGTCATGCGTTTTTTTAGGTTTATGAAATATGTGAAAAATATTTCGTGCAACGTTGAATATTTTGCCTTGCATTATTCAAGGTGAATTCAAGGCGAGCCTCGATTTTCTCGTCGCCATGACGACAAACCACGAAAGATCCGTCAGGCTTAATCCTCCGGAGATTAATCCGGATTATTTGCCATACGGAGTGATGAATTTTTTCTCTCTCTCTCTCTCTCTTTCGTTATCATTCTCGTGCCAGTTTCCCTTTCCGTCAGTCACATCGATCCCTCCAATTCTCCTCGTCTCTCAAGCGAGCTCCTATATTCATACAAACCTGTCTCTCCGACGAACCTCCGGGCTCTTTCCACCATCCATCAGCGCGGAAATTTCATTTTCTCCGAGTAGTAAGTTAGCTACGGATTAATTCCTTTCCACGAACGTGCACTCTCCTCAGACTGCTCTCGTCCTTTTTTCCTTTTTTTTTTTCTTTTTTAATAATCGTTTTCCACGTTCTATCAATTTCATTAGATAGTACAATTAATATTTCGCCACATCGTCATTTAAATTAAATCCAAAGATTTAAATAGTCGACGTTTCATTGGAAATATTTCACAGAAAAATTGCAAATATTTTGTAAATTGTAATAATAATAATAATAATAATAATAATAATTGCTTTTTTTCTTACAATGTTTTTAAGTTTGGAAGATGATAGGAAAGTTGAAGGAACGAATAGGAAATGAAACGATGAACGATAATAGGAAATCAAACCTTAATATCCCAAAAAATATCATCGTACCTTTTCGGACAAGTTTTATATCGTCCAAACTTGTTTCTCCCTCGACGAGGATGAACGAAAAGTTGTCGATGGGAAATAAAAAAAAAACAGCTCCGAGATAAATTCGATCAAGGACTTTTTCCTTCCCTCGTTTCTTGTCTATATAGAATCGTAATCTCCGGCAGATCAAAGTGAAAACGTTACAATAGCCAGAAATATTTTTCACCCTTCTTCGTTCGGGAGTTTCATCTTGTTACGTATCTGTTTTAGCGAGTGTTGATGAAAAAAAAGAGAGTGAGAGAGGATAAAAAGCGATGGAGAGATAACGAATAAACGCAAGGGGAGCCTCGAAGAAAATCGAGAGTCGCCAGGGTCGCAAGCGAGTACCAACCCTGAGCAGAGAGAGAGAGAGAGAGAAAACGAGAAAGAAAGAAAAAAGAAAAGTTCGACAAGAAGGGATGAAGGTGTCTCGACTTCCACCCCGGATCTCTTGCCGACCCCATTTCTCTCGTTGACGAGGCCACCCCAAGACTCTCGTACCGACCCAAGAATTCACTGTTTTTTTCTTTATTTTTATTTCCCTTCTTTTCGTGGAAAGGGTTGAGCCTCGAGAGATTTAAAGTAAAATCCAAGCACCCAATGTCGACGACGCAATTTCTTTTTTCCAACCCTCTCTTTTGCATTTTCCGATCGGTCCAGAGAAATATACGCCCGATTTATAGCGTTAAGGGTCGAAAATTCATATTTCTGAAACATCACGTGGCGCAGGTAAAAAGTTTTTTTTTGCGAGGAGATATTTATGTGTGTGTTCTTTTTTTAAGAATTTAGGAAAGTGAGGATTATTCTTTGTTAGACTTTTTTTTATAAAGGGTTGAAGGGTTGAAAAAAATCTTCGCGAACCAATATGTTCGCGAAGATTTTTTGTAATTTGTTTTGAACTTCTGGCTCGAAAAACAGTCTCGACTTATCAATGAGACGTTATCGAGCGATTAATTAACTTTATTCATAATTGCTTTTAGGGGTAAAAGTATCGAGCAAGTACAATGAAGAAAAAGACGAATTTAATTTTATAATTCGTTTATTTCTCATCGTCCTTCTATTTGCAAGTTTCATTTTATGCCTCGTAAATATTACTGATTTGGATTTGACGATAGCAAAGTTGATGTAGAGTAGGTCGTATTTCAAGAATCATCGATGCACGACGACCAAATGCAATTACAGTAACAATGAGAAACAACCTTGTTTTATTCCAGGAAACCGGAAGTCTCAGATTTCTATAGGTATCGTTGCAAAATATACATTCAACTCCTTTTTCCCTCGATTTATTTCCTTCATTTCTTCTTTCGTACTCAGGAACATTGAGAATTTTTTTTTAATACTGTTCACGTGGAGTCGATCAAAATAATTGAATGACGTAAGAAACAAGAGATTTATCATGAAATAAACGATTTAAAAAATTGCAATAAAAGATATTATTCTTTTTTTAATCATTCGATAAATTTAATCGATATTTAATTGATATTAAATATCAATTAAATCAGCAATATATTTTTCATTATCGAACTATTTTTGTCTTTTTTTCATTTCTATTTTCAATAACGAAAAATTACGAATAACAGCAACAATTTAACGTAACAATATTGTTGAAAATAATTTCAGACAAAGTTCGACAGTGTTACATCTTCGTGAAAAACGTTCGACGATTTAAGGATACTACGGTCTGGGATCATTTACGAGAGATCGCGAGATTTCCAAGGGCGAAAAGGTAAGGGTGGAAAATTTTCTTCCCCCTCGTATGGATAACTTAGATATTAGCGAGTCTCCCGGGACCAAGTTTCCTAATCCGGTAAAGGTCTTATCGCGGCAATTGAGCTAAAACACACATATCTCCCACACTTTTCCTTCGGCCGGCAGACAGACGCGTAACAAAAAAAAAAGGGAAAATCCAAACGCGATAGAGACTTTTCTTTTTCTATCCGGGGAACAAAATAAACTTTCATCCCCCTTGTTCCATCTACCGAAATTCGTCGCGCTTTATCTCCGTTTCACCGTTTGTTCGTGTATTTTCGCTAGTTTTTTTCTTCTCGCTTTTTATTTTCCTTTTTTTTTTGTTTCTTTCTTTTTTTTTTTTTTTTTTTTTTTTTTTTTTTTTTTTTATTATTTACCCCGCAGGGTTGACTCTCGACGATCCGGCGAGCGATTCGATAGAGGCGAGAGTCAAGTCGGCCGAGAGTTATCCACTCTGTCGGATTGGATTACGGATTCGAGTTGAACGTGAAAATTTTATATGCGGGCGTAGAAAATACGGAATTACGAAAATTTGAGTTCGTGTCGTGCAATCGAAACGACGAATAAAAATCATCGAGCTTTCCATATTTTCATCGGTAAACAATCGTTCGCGCGTAAATTTAAACACAGACGGTTTGTTTTTATTAATTTATCCAAACGTTTTAGGAATTTGGCTAAAAATAAAAGAAATGAAAATTTATCGTTGTATTTTCCTCTTGCGATTCGACAATGAGGCATTTACTTTTACCGGATGGCATTATTTTAGAAATTGTTTCTATTGAGAATCACGAATTCGTACGAAGTTTCCGGCTTTTGGGTGATTTATTTGTTTTTCCGTAGAACGTTCGAGCGATTTTTCTTCGTTTCAGCGATATTTCTTATATTACTATAGCGCGCATTTTCGCTGATGCACTATTTTGATTATGCAGCTTGCAGCTTTCTCTTTTCGAGAATAAATTTGCAGCTCAAATATCAAAAGTTCAATATTTTTTTCAACTGGCGAATGAATAATATTTGATAAAATAAATTGTGAAATAAATCGTCGATCGATTATCAAATAATTCATCGAATATTGAATATTAAATAATTAATTAAAAGTATATTTTTATTAAAATCAATATTCATCGATTCATCGAAAATATTTTAATAAAACAAAAACAAAAACGTTTCTTTCTTTTCGTTTTTGAGGGTTTAAATTTTATCTATCCCCTTTTTTATTCGGAATATTTAGAGATGATGGAAAAGGGTCTTGAAAATAAGTGGACAAGTCGATGGATAAGATTCGTGCCCCACGCCAAGTTTCAGATAAAAAAATACGATTTGTAGATAGAGCCGAGGAGATAAAGATTGAAAAAAAAGTAGACTAACGTGGGCGAGTAAATTTCCTTTCGATCCCTTTAAAAGCTATGAAACGGTTAACGACATTTCACTTTAATATTTGACGTTCGGTGTGACGCTCGTTCGTACGGCCTAATTTAACCTCGCGCCTCCACCATTTTACCTTTCGTGAAATATTGAACGGCAGTTTTTACGAGAATGAACCTTTTCCCCCATAAATTATTAACGATCGTTAAACGCCCATAATAATAATGTACCAAGGACGATAAAATTTAATCGAATTATTTTTTTTTTTTTCGTGTCAACGCTCGATATTCCCAAACTTTCCTCATCGCAGTGAACGTGTAACATAAATCAAAGTTTTTAAACGAATCCATTTATTTAATATCAAGATCGAACTATTCAATAACTAATTAAACATTTATTTTTTAAATAAAATGAATTTTAACTATCCATCCAATCATTTAAACAATTTAAACAAAATAATCAACTTAAACAAAATTCGTTCCAACACGATTGAGCTAATTATCAAACATTAATTCAATTTTGATATTTTAATTAACAAAATTATCATTAATTAATGTCGTTATCACAGTGAATAGTAGTGGAATAGTAGGTAGAATAAGAGCGTAGCAATAAACAATGTAAACAAAAAAGAGTGTAAAGAGCGAAAAGGGAGTCATTGTACCCCGACAGGGAACCAAATAAACAATTACAATATCACATTGAATATTTTCGTACTATACATAATTTTCCAAAAATCTTCACTTTTATGAATTTTACCTCACTAATCACGCCTAATAAGTCTTATCAATTCCTTGATTACGTTACTGTCAGTAGCAACTCGATACATATAGATATATGCCCTGTGTATACTTATAACTTTATGTCGAGTGATAAACACCTATATAGATATACACACGGTCTAGACCGAGAGGTAAATAAATTGCTTTATAACTATACATATTGTCTACGTCACGCCGAACGAGAATATAATACAAAGGCGATAACGTCGGACCGGCCAGTGACTCGACAATGCTCGAAGGAGTAACTTCGCCTCGTTCCTTATCGGGCTTGGTCAGAGGTAAGACGTCGTTCGACGTTTCGCCTCGAGGTTTCCAATCTTCGTACAGGGCTGGAATGGGGTTCTCCAGGGACAAATTTTCCTCGATCCTGCACTCGCACAGATCCTGTTCGCCATCCTTACCACTGCATCTCATTCACACTCGTGGCAATAAGGGTAATATGGGCGTATAATAATAATCATAATAATAATAATAATAATAATAATAATAATAATGATATAAATAAAGATAAATCGACGTCATCGTCACTTTCCCGTTGGACTGCAACGACTTGGAGAAGCTTCTGGAGAGTTCGAGGAGCTTTGTACAAATTTCGAGATCGTCGAGGAACAAGGCTGAATGATATTTCATTGTTCGTTCGAAAAAAAGGGTGGTAAGAATGATTCTATTTTTGTTTATTTTGCAACATTTATAATTCGTGATATTATTGTCTCGTTATGAATGTCGTGAATGAATTTTTAAATGTATTGACGAATTTGATCGACGATTATTTACTGATTAATTACGAGATAGTAATCATAATGATATCTGTAATCAAGTCAATGATGAATTGTAATTTGGCAATGACTTTATTGCGAAATATTCTGTTTATTATCGTTATCGTTAAAAATGATAACAAAAATAAGGAAATTCTTTGCGATTCAATTGATTTTGCATTAAATCTATTAAATCACTAATTAGCTTGGTCTTTCTATTTTTCTTGGAATAACGATAATATATTTCGGTTTCGATTCTTTTCTGATTACCGATGCCATAATAATAATAATAATAATAATAATAGTAATAATAGTAATAACAAATTACAATTCTGACAATTATTTTATATCGCAGAATATTATTATTGTTATTATTATATAAAAAAAATGAATTTAAAACAGATAATTTATTTATTTCCCGCAAATTAATTTTGTTTCTATAAAAAAATTATACTTATTTTCAATAATCACAGTAATTTCAATGGTCGAGTAAAATCACACGTAATGTAAGAGATATTACAGTTAGGTCTGATTCGATGCGGCTTTCGCGAGCTGTGAATGCGTTCGAGTTTACTATCGAGTTCCTCTTTCATATACATATATATATATATATATATATATAAGTTTTCGTCGAGGACCCAAGAGATTCTCATTATACCTCAACGATCTCCTTCGCTCTCCAATTTGTATATATATATATATATATATATACACATTTCTATGTATAGCTCGTGACAACGTCCGATATCTCGAGAGGTCGAAGTTGTTACTATTACCGCAATTCTCCAGGAGTTATATCGCTCCTGAACTGAGATCTCTCTCGGATGAAATTAATTAACCGAGTTAAACTGCGATTGGCGCACCTCGCAGGTTAATAGAATGTTAATTTAATTATCGGCCACTCGAGTTTCATAGCAAAGTGGGCCGCTCTCGCCTCCTATATTACATCTTGTTTGTGGGTGCGCATGCGTGTTACCGGTTTATCGAGAAACCCTCAACAGTGATAATGGAATATCGTCAAATCTTTTCGCGAAAATTACACACCAGCGGTTCAAAGATGAATAATTCCCCCGAGCCAATTTCTGTGACACACTTTGCGATCACATTTTTTCCCAATAATTCGTGAAAAATGAACATTTGTCTAGACAAATATGGCATACGCGAGAAAAAATAATTCAGGCAGAAACATCAAAATCCAATTTTTATTGAATAATTATGTCAAAAGTATTGATTTTTATTAATTATCATGATTTAATTAATCATTTTTCTTTTTATTCATCGTTATAATTTTTTAAAAAATCGCACACCTTCGATAATTCTCATATTTGCTTCATCGTTAAAAAATCATGCGATTATTTATCAATAATAATTAATTATTCATCGCGAGAAACTGTAAACTCGCGTTGCTGAATATTCGTTTATCGCGTGACGAAATATAATTGTTCGTAGCGCAGCGAGATACGAAATTGGGGTAAACGTGCACGAGTCGAGAGAGAGAGAGAGAAAAATAGAAATACAACGCCCCCTAAACCAGGATCGTTGTTCAGTTGGTTTATATCGAGGCAAAAAAAAATGAGGATAGGACAAAAGTTTAAACAGGTTGGTACTAGAGATTGCAAGCTACCCCAAGGAAACTCTCAGGAGTTTCCACAGCGAAAGCTCGCTTCATTAATTGGAAACGCGAAATGCGTGTGGGATATGTGAGGTAGAGAGCTTCGACGTAAATTTCCCATTAGTAGACTAGGGAAATGGTAGGAAAGGGACATACGTCGATAACAGGAAAGCAGCGATAAGGGTTGGGGAAGGTTGAAGCATCGGAAGAACGAAATACATTTAGGGTATACCGTGGTATAATATTACACTAAAATCGTAACCAACCCACTCTATACGAGAAGCCCTGGGAACATACATGGGACGATGAATAGGGGATGATATTACCACGTGTGTCCTCGGCTAATACAATTGTATCGCGTGCAGCTAGTTAGACTTGCCACGTTTCAACAGCTAGCTCATTTTCATCTTGATATTATTATTGTTATTATTATTATTATCGTCCTTGTAATAATAATAATAATTTAGAGGGGTGGCTACCCCTTGTACCGAATTTAATTAATTGAGAAAATTATTAATATCGTGATAACTTAATATCCCCAAATTCCTCTTCAAGGTCATCCAATTTATAACTTCCACCCCCACAATATCGTTTTATATATTTTTTGTTAAATTTATTTAATGTTTATTTTACTTTGCTTCGAGTTTTCTGTTTGATTTTTTTCTTTATTTTGGATGAAAATTTTTTTCTTTTTTTCATCGTGATATTTTGCGTCGGAATTGATATAAGGGTGCTGGGTACCAAGCTAGGATTTGTAAATTAGAGTATCGAATAAAATTAAAGTTCGCGTTGGGATTTTTCGGTAATCCCGGTCGATCTTTTGTCGAGCCGGGATGAGCGTGGATACGGGGAGTGGGGAGGGTTATTTTGCTTGCCGGATGGCGACACCGTTTTACGGGGTTGCCTCTAGGGGTGAGTTCTCTTCGCCGGAGGTTGGTCCTTCCAAATCCAAGGTAATCTCGATGAGAGTCCTTGCCATATATACTCACACCTTTTGCCATCGACGTAACCTTCTCTCTCTCTCTCTCCCTTTATCTATATAGATATATTACTTTACCTTCGATCTAACGCTTAGTACCAACCCCTCGTCGTTTTTGCTCATTCTTCGATCTCTCGAAGAAACGTTACTTCCGAGAAAAAAAAATCATCCCCCCGTCAATCTTTTTATCCTCAACCTTGTTTTTTTATTTTCTTTCATTAAAAATAAATAGACACTTGGCAAATCTCGTTTCGATAAATTATTTAATCGGACAATAATTATAAAGAAAAAATAAAGGGTGAAAATAAAAATCGATTAAACTTTTCGTTTTGTTTATATCGTGATGATAATTTACGTTAGCGATTGATAAAATTGATAAAATATAACGTCGAAATTGAAGTAATAAATTGGAATAAATTAATTCTCGATCTCTTCGATTTCAACGGGATTGACTTTTTTTCGTAACTTCTTTTCATTGAATCGTAATACGATTGGATGGTAAGTAAATCAAAGTCAAACGTTCGGCACTTCCCTCGTTTGTGTACATATATATATATATATATATATATATATATATATTTATATAAAAGCCAATATATTAAAGGTACGGTGGCACGTTGAGCCGGAACAAGAGGGGTTGGACTTGCCAGGTTTTTCTTAAATGAGAAAAGTTTTTCGTGCCGTTCGGAAATGGAAAAGGCACAGTTTTCCGGGGACGGGCGAGAGAGCAAAGGCTGAGAGAAAAAAATAAAAGGGAAGAGAGCGAAAAATTTTGCCACTGGGGCGTCTCGCTTCACGATCTGGCTGGAATTCGTCTGAGTAAAGAAGTTTGACCCTTTAATGCTTCTTTTTTCTTTTTTTCCTACCCTTCTGTGTTAGGACAAGTTGAAGAAGCCTATCAGAGCGATATTCGATGTATTTCGAGTTACGAACTTTCAAGTACTTCAAAAAGAAGTCAATACATTTTTTCTCTAATTTCCGATTATTTATCGGTCGATAGAAAATTAATTATCCGAGAAATTAAAAGTATATAAAATTTCGTAATTAACTGTGATCGTTAACGAATTAAACAAATCGATTAAAATACAAATGGTGAAAAATTAATTTTGTGACAATCACGATTAATTTATTTTTTACTTATTGATAAAAAGAAAATCTCGAGCCATATGCCACGTGGAATTTCCCGTATCGAGGGATTTTTGTTAATTTTCTTATCACGTCTTCGACCCTCGA
>JAPYZT010007707.1:0-10574 GCA_030522965.1 Tryphoninae sp. A BG-2022a | reverse complement strand
TGTTATGGAAAGAATAATAATGTCTTTCCACTTTTTGTTTGAGGCCCCTCGCTTGCCCCCACAAAATACGCCCCTTCGCGATAGAACTACCTTAAGAAACAAATGTTTTGACAAGCGACGTAAATTTTTTTTTTTTCAACAAAGATTTAATGCAGGCAAGGGACAAATAGTTAAGATTATTTTAAATAAAATCCTGAAATTCTGAATTAAATGAAACACGTATAAAATTCAAATTCCAACGAGAATGACGATGTCAGTGTAACTGGAATGCTCGGTCGAACAAAATAACTTGAGTATTTTGTTTGTTACAGGTTGTAATGTTTGTCGCGAGTAAAATCTTGCAAAAGAAGAGATATGGCGAGAGGAAGAGGAAGAGAGGAAGCTGAGGCCTGAAAATGCAAGAAGCGAAAAATGAGAAATACAAGCAAGGAAAACTGTAACGTATAGATATAAACATAGTCGTAGTTAAGAAAAGACAAAACATAACAAGGACGACACCGAAATAGTGCGGCGGTGCTATTTTATCACCGACGAAGAGCTGTATGGGGCAAGGAGGGTGAAGAGAAAGAAAGAGAGAGAGAGAGAGAGAGAGAGAGCCAAGAGGGAGAACCGCGTCGCAATAACTTTATCTCTGAGAAATAGCGGAGGCATGTAAACGGAAGAGGGGCGGTACGACAACGACGGGGAAAGAGAAAGCACGAAAGAGCGAGGAAGGATAGGAATGAGAGGCACAAGGATGACGAAGCGAGAGGAGTTATAAGGATGGTTGCTCGAGAATGAGGAGAGAAGGAATAGGACCCAAGTGGAGAAATGGAAGATGGAACGAAGACCTGAAAGTCTCGTGGTGCTTTTCGCGGAGACCTCGCAGGCGCGAATAACCGAGAAATTTCACTCGAGATTTATCACCGTTACCCTCGTATTACGCCGGCCAAAGTGGCCTGATAGACGTCCTTTCTTCGAAGCCTCATAGAAACGAGAACACCAAGTCTCATTCACGTGTGTGATAGGACGTACTACAACGCGAACGTGATTCGAGCACTTTCCATTTTCTAATCGGAATGACTTATAGCAAAGCGTTTTTCTGACTATGGTGATTTTTATTTTCTTTTTAATAAAATCAAGTTATTGACTTGATTTATTTTTTCTCGCGAATGTATTTCGTTTGGTGTTTACACTGCTTCAATTTCATGAAAAAACGAGTGGTTAAGTGAAACTTAAAATAAATCCATCAATATGTAATGGCGCTCTGTACGTCATGTGCCGAAAATTTTTGATTCAAAGTGTTGTTCACATAGTCAAAATATTTGCCAAACATTTTTGTTTTGTTTGTTTTTTGTCAATGTTATTTATTTTTAATAAATTATTGAGTAGCAGAAATGTATTGATTATTGAATTTTTACTCTTTTCATATTTTTAAAATTAAAAAAAAAATTAATTTGTTTCTTTATTCTGGTCAATTTTAATATTGTATTATACTTATAAATACGTCATTCGAATATTGACCGTTCATATAATAAATCTTCAAAAAATTCGAATCGCATCAATTTTTAATAAAATCAAGTTATTGACTTGTTTGAACGCAAAATGTGGATCAAATTTATCATATGAACATGTATTATTCATTGATATTGGCTTTTTCTTTGGGAATGAATTATATTCTTATAGAATTGTTTGAAATATATAAATAATCATATTATTTTTATCATAAATTATAATAGCGTTATTCATGTTATTCAAAAAACGCTATACGCTATAAATTTCGATATGCTAAATCAGTTGTAATCCCCGTGGTTCGAATCCATTTTCTAATCCAAATAACCGACTTTTTTCTCCATACATGACAAATGTTTACTTAATTAATTCTTCATTTTCTTTATCCTATGTTTTTGTTCTGCTTCGCCATTTTCTGAAAATGATTTCAAGAATTTGCCATCATCGCCATTTTTTCGATTTATCACGAAGAGTTAGATAAAAGCAGAAATAAACAATAAAAAGTTCCAAAAAAAAATTGAAAAATTATTATAAAATGATGAAGAATATTTTTTGTACCTGATTAAATGTCAGGAAGCTCGTCGTGGAAAAAGAAAGCATAATCGAAGGACACAATGTCATACGTCATTGAGAAAGATCAATGACTTTTGTCGACTCGTCATTGCCCGGTAGCGCTTTAACGTTTCTTGAAACGAATGGTCCATATGCGTGGCTGATAATTACAGACCTAGGCGTAAAAATGAATAACATAGACGACAGGGTAAATCCTAACCTTTAGCATTTAGAGGCTTTCCTCGGTTGTGCTCTCCCGGGACCGTGAAAGCGTCCACTGTTCTTTGTGGCGTAACCTCTTAACCACTTAATAAGCAACTTTGATATCCACTTTAATTTACTAATTAACGAGCTAATGTATTTATTAAAATGGACGAGATAGAGTCTTTGTGAGAATGCTGGTAGCAGGTATCCGGATTCGTCCACTCAAAGCCTTCATGGGGCTCCTCAGGAACTGGTCCATTTTCTGTTTACGTCAGAACCACTTCAATGCCTTAGTAAACTCGAGATGCCCTAGAGTCTTAATCGTCAATGTATAATGTATATGTAATATATAAGCACATTTTTTGACTGGTAAGGATGACGTGACGGGAACATAAGTTTCTTTTGCAGCCTCAATGGAGGATAAGTATTGTATTTCCACCCTGGGAATGACAGAAAAATAATTTTACGTGAACGAATGCAAAGAAATTTTTCACATATTTTGAAACAGCTTTCCATTCGAAGTGGACTTTAAGATGTTCACCTCATTTTTTCAAATCTATAAATAAATACTTTTCTATAAATAACAACAACTTTTAGAGGGTAAAAGCAGATAGTTTGTTCGTGCATGTGGAATATATGGTTGATTTGTTATTGCAAATAATAAATTTTAATATCATGATCATGTCAGCCCTAACCTCTAACCTTTAAATCCAAAATTTGTCTTTTTTCATTAAAAGCAATTATCTTAAAGAGGGTTGAAAATGAAAGTGGCAAAAGGCACAATAAATATCCGTGTAACTACTAACATAAATAACGACAACTTTTAGAGGGTAGAAGCAGATAGTTTGTTCATGCATGTGGAATATATAGTTGATTTATTATTGCAAATAATAAATTTTAATATCATGATCATGTCAGCCCTAACCTCCAACCTTTAAATCCAAAATTTATCTTTTTTCATTTAAACCCATTATCTTAAAGAGGGTTGAAAATGAAAGTGGCAAAAGGCACAATAAATATCCATGTAGCTACTAACAATGAGCAAGATACACGCAACCGAAAAGTTCTGGAACAATCACCTTTGTATGAAAATAATTCACTGTCATACATACGAAGAAGAAACAGTTTCGTCAGATGTTTGGAAACGATGTACCGAAGATTCCATATATATCTCGTCACGATTATTCAATGTGTCGCAGATTTGCCAAAAATTTTCAACGAACCCTCAAACTTTAACGGCTCTCATCCCTTCCAATTTCTTTGCCGCCTTGTTACCAGAGAGGGTGAGCAGCGAGGTGGTAAGCTTTTGCAAGGCTTGAAAAAAAGTTGGTTCTCCTATCTGGGAAAGGAGGCGAGAGGGAATTTTTCATTTGCCTGCACAGAGAAAACTCGGTGGATCCACAGTCTTTTTTATTCCAACCAACCCCTATCCGGTTGGCCGTGCGGTGTCTATAGAAGCAAAGCTTTCGTCTCGCGAGATATATATGCTTAGTTCCGCCGGTGTATAGCCCGAAGGAGAATGAGCACCCGGATGTCCTTGTTCAATTTTCTAGCGAAAGGAACTGTATCTCCCTCGTCAGAGAACTTACTTACCGGAAAGAGAGAGCGAGAGAGAGAGAGTAGAAGTGGAAGAAAGATTTAGCTAACTACAGAGAAGCTATGCAGTATCCATCGGACTACCGGGCCAACTTCGAAGAGCCAAAAGGGAAAACTTTCATAATTTGCCCTCTCGATGGTACCTCGAGTACTCGGTGATGAAGAATAGAAACGGAAAGGGAAAGAAGCAGGATCGATTGAGTCAAGCCAAAGTTAAACGTAAAACTCGATTTCCAAATCTGAAGATGAAGAAAGCGATACCCGGCAACACTTTTTATCAACTACTTACTAACGACTCAAGATGGGTGTAAACACGAATGATGCTTTATCAAAATAGTTTCTCATAGATTTTAATCGAAATTATTCATTGTAATAGAAAGTCGAAGGATTGTCACGACTTTTTCGATCGACGACAGCGTGTTGGCCTTTGGACATAGACATTGGCCACTCAAGTTAATATCTTTAAGGGTGTCCCACATTACCGGAAATCCCTATCTGACTTTTTTGTTTAAAATTAAAATTTCTCTAAAACTATTCAACGTTCTTCTACAATTCTTCTTTTATTATGTTCAAAAGAACTTTATTAACAATTTCTACCTATGGTTTCAGAGGATATTCAAGTTAGAAAAGGTTTGGGATTAATTTAACCTGGAAAAACATTGGTTCCAAATCGCCTACTTTCTAGATCTACCATTTTTTTGTTGGTTTATTAAAATGTTATAAAAAATCCTGTCCAGTCACTTTTTCGATATTACGTTTCAGTATTTTCTGACATCATTTTGAAATGAAAAAAAGCATTTTTACCACTTTTTTCCCTTCAAATATATTTTCCTCGGGTCTGAATCTTTTTATTGAAAAAAAAAATGGCTCGATACAGTCTTCATTTGAATGAACTTGTTATGTGAAAAACAATTATAGCAATGGGATGGATACATTCCAAGAAAATAAATCTTTTAGCTGAAAAAAAACAAGAAACATTGTTTTCTGGAAAAGTTGGAATTTCTAATGAATTCTTGGGTGTTCATTGCATCGATCCAAATAACTATGGATACCTTAGATCATATAAAATGTTTTTACATTCATGAAC
This sequence comes from Tryphoninae sp. A BG-2022a, assembly GCA_030522965.1. NCBI lineage: Eukaryota > Metazoa > Arthropoda > Insecta > Hymenoptera > Ichneumonidae > Tryphoninae sp. A BG-2022a. The sequence continues at coordinate 5,644 of JAPYZT010007707.1, read as the reverse complement.
TGTTACTTTAACTCATTTTACGTTTTGAGATGGTTCTGTATAAAACAGCCTTTTTTTCCATTTTTTGCATTTTGTCACTTTTACTTATTTAGTTGCATTTTTAAAATTCCCCCTGAAGCAGATGAAGGGTTTTTAAGAAGAGAAAGATTCTAAAATTCTGGAGCATTCTAGTTATTAATTTTCCTAATTAATAATCTATTTTTATTCAGTTATAATTAATAATTAATTTATCCAGTGTATATTGTCATTTATTTATTTATCATCAATCATATTCATATATATTTATATATACAGACATATTTGTTCTGTAGAGGGAGAGTAAGTTTGGAAAATTTGTAAATTGATTTCCATCAAATGTCAAAAAAAAATTATCCTTTCAGCAAAAAAATTATCAACATGCATTTATCGACTTTTAAGTATGTCAAACCTCCAATAGGTGGGGCTTATCGCTTGTTGAGTTTAATGGAGTTACGTTATTTAGTTCTATTTAAGAAAAAAGTTATTATTTTATTTATTCATAAAATGGCCTGAACTTATTTTTACATTAAACATAAATAGTGACAACTTGATATTTATAACGTATTACAATACAATGAACAGACGTTTGCATTGTTTACAAATTCAAAATTAAAACTATTTGAATATATAATGAATAACGTTTTTTAAACCAACATTTCTATAAATAAAAATTATTTTTATATCATTAAAAATTATAATGAATAAAGTTTTTTAAACCAACATTTCTATAAGTAAAACTTATAAGTAACATAAATATTTATCAAATGAAAGGAGATTTTTAATAATGAAAAATAGCAATACGAAATTAATGTTATTTTTTATATCGATTAGGCGAATGACTTTTTAAGTCGAATAAAGTCAATAATTTGTTTCTTTCTTATCGCTGCGCCTCGTTTCTCTAACAGTAAATTTGTTCCATGGCCCATTTGCCAAAGCCAATCACTGTCCATTGGATGAACGAAATACGAGATGTACGGCTCTTAACCCTCGCGTACCTTTACCCCACCTCTCGACATACAACTGATCGAGCGAGCCTCGATCGTTAGCGGAAAGAGATCGTGACCGCGTCACGAAGCTCTCTGCTATTATACACGATCGTTCGCGATAGAAAATCCTAGATTGGCTGTTCGTAAGCGAGGACAAGCAGTAAAAAAGTTTCACGAGGGCGTGTACGTACCTTCGATCACGATTCTACTTGCACCCACGATAGGTTTATATAGTGATAGATCGTAGACTCTACGACCAGGGCTCTTGCACATTGTGCGCAGATATACGTTCTACGAGGAGTGTACACATTCGACCAGCACAGCTCTCAGGATCGCGCTTCCCTAGTTCTACTACGTCTAGCTGTTTTTTTCATCCCACTATTTCTTCCATTCAATTCTCGTAATAGTTGCTCTCCCTCCTTTTCTCTCTCCCTCCTTTTTTCTCTCTCTCTCTCTCTCTCTCTCCCTCTCTCTCTCCCTCTCTCTCTCTCTCTCTCTCTCTCTCTCTCTCTCTCTCTCTCTCTCTGAATTTATTGCTTTTGATAAAATGCTTTCGTTCGAAACATTATTAATCAAATCAAACTTTTGATTCCAATAAAATATATCAAATATTGAGTCATTAAATCCACTATGACTTAAAAGGAAAAAAATGTTGTATTGCTCTCTTTTCTCACTGAAATTGTACTTTTCTTTATTCTATTTTTGCCGTTCCAAGGTCTCCGAAATAAAACTGTTCTACGTCCTCTTGTCCGTAGTCGATATCGGTCCTGCCGTTTTCTTCAGAGAAATGAGAGTGTAAGGTCGATCTCGAGCATCTTCACCCTTGTTCGCAACCCCTCCTGACGAGAGATACCATTTCAAGCCCAGCGGGGAGAATAGTTTTCGACGAACCTGTGTCCCCAACTCCAAAAGAGCTACATATATATATACATATATGTGTGTGCGTATGTATGTATGTATGTATATGTATATATATGTATATGAGCGAGCAGAAGGGATGAATCGGGGGAGATCGAGTCGCGGAGGGAGGCCCGAAGACGATGACGGAATATCCGCTCGGTCTGCGAATGTTACCTACATTCCGTGTGTTGGCACGCGTTACGTCATCCGGTACAATGGCATAAAGCCGCGTTTCGCACGCGAATTCCAACGATGCTGCACCACTTTCGCAGAAAGACCGCGTATGAGAAAAGAATCTACCCTACCGGCTAGCTCCTTTTCTAGTCGAGTAATTTTCTCTTTTGTTTTTTTTGTTGTGAAAAATAGGCCCCGCGTTATAACGAAATATTATAAAAATTGTTATAGTTAGTTTTAGAGATTTTTAAGAATTTTTATAAGAATTTTGATACGATTTTTTGTTGACGTTCCAACGGATTTAAGAAAGTAATTTTCACACAAATTTCATAATCGTTAATTAATTCCTTGAGATAAATTGTAGTTAGTAAAATATGGAAAATAAATTGTTAAATATTATTTGTATTTTCATATACGTGAAGTTCCGAAAATTTAAATATTTTAAACTGTCAACCACGTCTACCATAGCGATGGTGTAATTTTCATATTTTTGCATCAATGATTCAATTACTTTATGAATTTATATTTGACTGGTCCAGCGATCTTTTATCGGGATAGAGAAAATAGTGATAATCGATAGCAGAACCTCCCGAGAAGTTACCACAGTATTCTTGAGGATGCATAATGAGTACAATTCCATGCAAAAGTTGTATTGAAAAATAATTCATTGAAAATGGGAAGAAAGTTCGAATATTACTTTTGAAAATGATCAAAACAAAATTGACACATATTTGGATAAAATTTATATCGTTTAACCATATTTTTATTCCAATTCTCCACAAACTTCTCAAACCATTTTTCATTGAATTATTGACATTTTTTTAATCCAATTATTATTTTGCAATTAATTTTCCGAACACATTCAGTACAATTAATTTTTATCAGATTTTTGTCGTACGATGAAATTCTGAAATTCAAGTTGAATGAAACTTTTGGTCTGGATTGTATGAGCAAATCATCCTTGAATAAATCCCAGTCTGATCAATAACCATAGACTATAATATCTTTAGCCGAGTACGAACGCAGAAGATGCTTCTGCGCCATTGTCGAATAACGGATTCGCGACATTGAGAGGAATGTGTTGTGGAGCGAATATTCTCGTGATGGCGGTTGGCTGATAATTTTTAAATTCGTTAATTGACGCGGTGAGACCTGTCGCCGACGATCTTTTATACGTACATATAGTAGAAACTTAACTCGTCTAACCGTATCGAATTCCGGAACATCGCTGAGAATAATTCGCTTGGAACAAACGATGAGAAAATTCAAATAAACAAATAACGAATAATCGTTACAGAAATATTAATATTGTATAAAGAACGATAATTATTTAATATTATTCTCTTTTATAAAAAAAATAAAAACAATTACAATTCCGTCACAGCTCGTTTGCCAGATTTAAATATTTTTTTTAATAAAGTAAGAATTAGACTCGACGTACACTCTCATCTGTAAAAAAAAAAAGTATGAGTGGCGATGAGAAAACGTTGACCTCACGGTTTGCCTATGTAATAAAGAAAAATACGGAATTGCCGTAACGTGTTTACATATGCATATTGTGAATCGTACACAGGGAGGAAATTCCTATTTTTCGCTCCCGACTATATATACCGTTGCCAAGCGCTATATATCGGAGACCCCTGCCGACGCGCTTTGGTCTTCCACGGTCGCGGTGCTCTGCGCGTTTCTATATCTCCCCCGGCGAGCTTTTCCACCCCACGCCTATCTCCTGTGCAATTTGATGAAATGTTGCCCCTTCCCGCTCATCCTTGTCCCATTTCACCGGTGTATTCGGCGTGTCCTTTTTTATCTTTCCCTGTGATTATCCTCAAAATTAGGAGTTATACAAAAATTCACGCAAACCTGCACAAGGTAAAAATGTTGATAAATCTCGAGTATGAACTTCGTGCCGTCAATAATTTATTTTCGTATATAAAAATCCAACGTTAATTTCTAGGTTTATTTATTCGTTCTTTGTATCATAAAAATCCGAATGCAAATTTATTTGTTGACATGTTTTTTTTGTTTATATAGACACGTTGCAGAAAAGATGGGGCATAAGTTTTATTCTTTCGCTTGATTATTTACTTTCGGTATTATTGAATTTTGTTTATGCAACTTTACGTATTGGTCGATTTATTATCTACATATTATATATGCGATTTATTATCTATATATATTATCTACATATTATATATACGATTTATTATATATATATATATATATATATATATATATATATAATCTACATATTATATATACGACATATATTGTCTATATATACATATTGTCTATATATATATAATAAATCGTATATATAATATGTAGATAATATATATATACGAAACAGCCCATACCCAGACCATGCCTGATAAGCGTACTAAAGATACGCGAGCTATATATTTTATTGTATTTGTATGTGACGAACTGGTGGTCTTGTATTCAATTATTATCTATTACCTATATGCTTATTTCATGTATGAATTCGCAAACATCGCTATCGTCAGTACTATTCCTAACATTTCCTTTTGGTCCAGTAAAAGCGAGCTCTGAAGTAGAACTCAACATAGCTGTTGAGTTTTTAATTAATATCGGTGGTCTCCGTACGAACGAACGTCCCCAGCCCTTCACTACTCGCACGTCACTGATGAACCTACGTGTATAGTATGGGTATCTACCCCCCCCCCCCACGTACGTTGAGGATATTCAGACGATCGAGCACCCGTTCGAATTTTTTATAATTTTTACAAATCTCTGTCCGTTTCTCTTTCTCTGCCTTTCCCCTCGCGCTCTCTTTGAACCCCTACAGTGCATGAATATCCATCAAATGATAAAACAAATAAGCATCAAAAACCCTGGTTATTTCGTTTAATCCATCTCGTTATACGACACTGGTATGTGAATGATAAACTTTTTTTTTGCGAGAGATATATTTATTGGAAAGTTTAAAATGTGATTGGATGTTCGTAAGTTACTGTTGAATTTTGTTAATTAATTATATTGATTTGATATTTATGTCGACTTCTAATGTTGTTTTATTTTATGTTTAAATAAAACGATATTGGTAATTTCAAATATATTTACAATAATTACTAGAATTGAGGCATCCGCGTTAAAAACAACTGTAAACAATAATTAATTATCGACAATTAAGATATGTCTTTGAACTATTGCAAAATAACAAAACAAAAATTGTAATTAGAACGGGAAAATTGTACTTGTAGCATTGGAACGCAAAGGTTATTAAAAATTCCGATTGTTGCTCATTAGGTAAACGCTGTGAATTTAGACAATGTCAGATTTTTTTGACGATCGAAAATCAGATATATTTTTTCATCCATTTTTGCGGAGAATGTATTGGAGCGGAATATTTTATACAAATTGGGAAAACACTGGTTATATTTATATATCCTCGCAGTTCATCGATCCCAGACATACTTTTACATACACCCACGCACATATACGTATATATATATATACGAGGGTGGGGTGAAAAATTTCCGGCCTGACCAAGAAAAACGACGTTTTAAAAATTTTTTTTGCTTTATTTTTCAACATAATCTCCA
>JAPYZT010007697.1:0-12649 GCA_030522965.1 Tryphoninae sp. A BG-2022a | reverse complement strand
ACGTCGCAGCGAACGGAAGATCCGATTAGATTATCTTGGGAAATATGGAATCGCGTATTCGAACGAAAATTCAACTCTCTATTCTCTTTAGTAATCGTGACTCACGAGAACACGTCGAGATTCGTTTTGAATCAACTTTTCAAAAAATAATTTAGAAAAAAAAACTGAAAAACCATTTTTTTGCACTTTCGTTGAACTTTTGCTTGAGATTAATACGAAAATGTATGGGGCGTTCCTAGTATAGGAAAATTTTTGAAATTTGGAAACTAAATTTTGTTATTTACAAAATTCGAAAAATATCTAATTTGTAATTGTTTAAAAAATTGTTCAAAAATGTTAAATATCAATTTCGATTATAATAATTCAGACGCCAACGTGAATTTTGAAATTAATGGATCGACGTTAATTGAAAAAGAGAGGAAGTCTGAGAAAAAATATTGTTTTCAATTAAACGTAACTCGTATATAAATTTGTAACGAGACCGGTTCCTGGGAGAGATTCGACGATTATTAGCACCGTCTTCCCGTTATAGCGCGATAAAAATGTCCGCAGAAATGACGATAAGCCATAACAAGGATCAAGTTACGTCCCTCGATCAAAAATACGAAACGAAATCCATTAAATATAAATTCAGCTATACGCAAACTCAAATTTCGTTATTTAATTCAAAAGTAAAATCGACCTCCCAGAATTAAATTTAATATTATTCCCATTAAAATCAATAATTAAATGACGAAAATAATGTTTAATTATAAAACTCCAAAAACACGATAATAATAATTTTCATCTCATTCTCATCGATCTAATAATAATAACGAAACATTTTCATCGTCATTAATTATTCATCGACTGACTTTTTGAACGAATTGCGAATGCGATAGCAATAATATATATATACGTCATTCGATACGAACTCTCCAAATCCACGAAAGTACGAACGAACAATAAAATCCATCGAGCCATTTTAAAAAAAAAAAAAAAAAAAAAAAAAAAAAAAAAAACGGATTTCATACCAATATAACGAATCACCAGACAAATCGAAATTCTCGTGGTCCCGGGCTCTCGCTCCGATGTTACCATCGCGAAATTGCTGGGTATAGTGCAGTTACGTGTCCGTTTTCCTCGTACAAACACTTGGCTCCGACTCAAACAGACAGTGAAAATGTCGTTTGAGTGATTAAATCGAGGACTTGAATGTGCTGATATATCTGTATATATTTGTTTATTGTGTTCCAACGGCATGGAGAATCGACATAGAGCAACTCGCGCTTTTTGCAATCATTTTATGTTTGTGTATGAATATTTAGATATAGATATATACGTATCAACGAGATTATTGTGCACTTTATCATCTGGTAAATACAAAATGCAAGACTTATAGTTTAATAATGGGTATAATGAGCTCGACTCGTTACCAGAGGATATTTTCATGACTTTCGTACTTTCATTATGGACATATCAAAACCACTGATTCAATATTGAAGGGATAGAGTATGCGCCGCGGGCGATCAGTGAAGAGTAATTTTCGATGAATGTTGTACAGCAGGTTGCACTGGGAAAATCAGCAGCCGCTGGGGGGAGAGGGGGGGGGGAGGGGTGAAAATTATTGTTTTTGTGATTTTGTCTGAAATTTTTTTTAAATCCGCAGGATATTGAAATTTTGCGACATTATTATTTGTATTATTCTACCGGATTTAAGATTTTTTTTTATTTTGGGAATGGAGAAAAAACTGATGGTACATTGAATTTTTTAAATTTAGTTAATTGTAGTTTGGAGTTAATCAGAAATATTTTATTGAATATTTTATCAAAGTAGATTTACGTCAATTTTTAATATTTTGAAGTGAAATTACTTTGAGTTTTTTATTTTATGTTAGAATAAAAATAGTTCGTGAAATTTCTTGTACTCGCGATAAATTGGCTACAAGCTATCGTTGTCATATATACATGGGAAATGCCGTGGTAATTCAAACAACACGGAATTATAATGGTGATATTCTTATTGTGCGGGAAATTTCCGATTCCGGAACCTATAATTGAAGCGTCTTTGGACGAAAAAAAAATTTTATCGACAGCAGGTACGATAATCGAAATTTGCGATTTACTTTCATGACTTTGAGAGGTCCAGAGGGGTCAAATTTTGTTTTCGTCCAAAAAGACTTTGTAGTATCACTTCCGAATTGGAAATTTCCCGCGTAATATGAATATGATGAAATAAAAGAATTTTGAAGCAAAAAAAATTCGGCTTCTCGCCTAGGCGTTTTTTTGCAGGTCCTGTGGGGCCGAAAAACGCGATTTTCAAAGTGTCGCTACGGCCACAGGAATTGAGCTCTCTTCATGATTCTCGATTAGTTCTCGAGTACTCGGGGAGTATTTCAAAAAGTTGTTCGGGCAATTTTCTGTCAGACCAACGGGAACGGAGATACAGCCTCACGAAAAGTCGATTTTTCGAGGTTTCGCGATATTCATCGAAATTGGCCATATTGAATTCCAGTCAATTTTAGTCGTTTCTCAAGCTTTGAATACTTATGTCGATCGTAAATTTCCCGTACAATAGGAAAACCACGGTTTCTTTTTTGACTTTTAAGATTTTATCCACTTTAAGTAGATAAATCGCTATTTCCTGTTTTTTGCTTTTTTCTCCTAGAGTTTTTGAGATATCCACCAAAATAACGCCATAATCTTCATCCGCGTCAAATTTCCAATTCCATACTCACCTTATAAACTCTTTCTGAACGAAAAAATGTTTTGACCCCACCCGAACCCCCCAAAAACTCAAAACTAATTCACGAATATGAACTATCACCACCGAAGGTCAAAATTGAATTTCATCTAAAAATGCTTCAATTAGACGTTCCAAAATTGGAAATTTTCCCCCTAACACGAATATCACGACAACAATGCCCTATCGTTTGAATCATCACAGTATTCGCTATTTATATACTAACTTGCGAACAACTTAACGTAAATACAAAAAAACCGGACCCCCCAAAGACTCAAAACTAATTTACTATCACCACTGAAGGTCAAAATTGAATTTCATCCAAAAATGCTTCAAATAGACATTCCAAAATCGGAAATTTTCCCCCTATCACGAATATCACGTTCACAATGCCCTATCGTATGATTCATCACAGTATTCGCTATTTATATACTAACTTGCGAACAACTTAACCTAAATACAAAAAAGTTCGCCCATTGGCTGCTCATATATCCCAGAATCAACTCTCAAGGTTTCAACTTTACTCAAACATTGCAAATCTCCCCCCTAATCTCTTATCAAAGCATCTTTATCGTTCTCAATACCTTTTATCATTGTCATTAAAAAATAACAACCCATTCTCTTATCTTCATTAAATCTTCTCAAAGATCACCGTTCATCGTGTAGATTGTTCTACGCAAGATTAACTTCCCCAAAATATTCCAACCACCGTGTAACTTAACTTTCCCGAACCACGTCTTGACTACGTAGTCCATTAGACATTCCACAGAGACCATTAGGAACTCGAGGATCGTTCTCGTCCGAGTAAAGTATCCTTCGCGTCTATTTACTTCGGTTTTCTTGCACTATATTTCGCAAGGTCTTTGCAACGATACAGTCCTCTCTCGTCACTGACATTCTCAATCCCGCTACTTTCAACCGTAGAAAAGCGTATCTCTCTCTCTCTCTCTCTTTTTCTCGTCCTCTTTTCCATCGTCTCCTTCGCAACGGGAATGCTTCGATTTTTCGCACTTTAGCCAACCCACTTCGTAACCTTTTTAGCTACGACGACGGGATTTAGCCGGTAGACGACGTAAGAGGATTTTTATCGCGGACTGACTGACGTAAAAATAAAAATAACGAAAAATGTTTCACCGGAGGAAAAACGGATAGAACGTCGACGCGAAACGACGTCTTTTCTTTATTGTGTTCTTTTTTTAGTTTGTTTGTTTTTAAAATCCTCTAACGTTGCGTCACGTCACGTTTAACGTACTTCGGTTAATTTTTGAGTTAACTTTAATTTCTGGATTTAACGTACTTCGGTTGCTTTTTGGATTAACTTTAATTTCTCGGTTATCACTGCTTATCAATTCTATGAATAATTTGGATCGAGCTTCGTTATACACAATGGACACCACTTTCGTTCACATTTTGCCAACCACGTTTACTATATTGGCTGTATATCTATAGTTTATTCGTATATCCGTATGAATAGCCGTATGGTGATCTCGCGCCCGAATCGTTAAATACACACGCGACCGCATGTCGGCGTCGCACGACGCTTTAATGCTACCGCTCTTGTATATATATATATATATAGAGTGCGTTCCATGTACAACTCACCTTTTTTTTCTATCTAAATCCTTAAATTCAATTTTGTTTTCTACGTAAAATTGTTTCGCCATTTTATCGACCTATTTTTCTTTTAAATATCGATATTCCATGCAAATTGATAACTATTAACAAATTAAAGAAAGAATTTTTAATATTTTCAACATAATTAATATTTTTATAATTTAACAAAGAATTTTCCATTTTTGGAAATTGGCTTGATATGATAATTTGATAAGAATTTTGTATTCAAAATTATGATAAGGATTGAGAAAGAATAATGATGGAAGGAGAATAATTGGCTGAAAATATTCATTTACTCTCAGGGGGACAATGGTGTGGGGGTAGCGTTCGCGACTCACACGCCGAAGGTCCCGGGTTCGATTCCCATCAGTGGCAATAAATTCTTTTTATCTGCTTTTCTGTGGTTTCGGTTATTCGAACTCACCTAAGAAAAACTGTAGTTCACTGGAGTGGTTGCTGATGGAAAATGAGGAAAAAGTTGCTGGAAATTTGTATGAGGAGAAAAGATGGAAAAAGGCAAAGTACGTCGTACATTGCAATTTGTGCATACAACCACGCAGGTCCAATAGCTATCTATCTAATATGCACCACCACGTCTCTGTCATAAATCTCTTCTAATATCAGGATAGAATGAAAAAAAAATTATGAAGAAAAAACCTGGTTCGAGACAAAGTAGATGATGATCCAACCGTCGTGAAAAGCCCCGTACACGCTGCTTACGCTCGGGGAGGGGAACGCGAGACCAACGACTGTGAGGCCACGTGCAAAGTTCGCTCGCGCGCGAGACTCGTAATGGATGCGTTTGTCCGCGGTCCATTAAAAACACATCGGTTTTATTTGTCCGGGTCGAATGAGAGAAGAGGGTGGCTGTTTGCGTGTGAGCATAAACGAAAACGACAAAAATGAAGGACGCGCGACGATAAAAAAAAACAAACCAACAACTTTAACCTCTGTCAAAACCACCATGAAGTATTTAGCCTTGTCAACGTAAAACGTGTGACAATGAAAAAAAAACCTTCGACAACAAAATCGCGAAACAAAAAAAACCAAATAGCGGAAAAACACGAATATCGCGAATATTTTATCTCGACGTTTTTTTTTAAATTCTTCCAACCAAACGATGAAATCGATTTTCGAGAATCGATAAATAAACGAAAAAAAAAACGATGAACAAGAATTTAAAAAAAGGTACCGGTTGACCCGGTCACGAGAAGAAGGAGTGTCCGGGTTAACCAAGAGCCAATATTTAAACGAGCATTAAAACGAATTATCCGACGAGCCGCTGCCTTTCCCGTGTCCCCTTCCCCCTCCCCCTTCACCCAAACCATCCAACGAAAACACGCGTAACGTCCATTCGAGAAAAGGTCGAAGCCATGTTCAAATTTGTACACGACGAAGCTGTACGATGCGAGCTTCGGTCATTCGAGTATCAGATTTCTCTTCCCCATGGTTATAATTTTTGGCCTCGCGCTGACCGTCCGTTGACCCCCTTTTCGACCAACCGCGAGTAATATGACTCGCGGTTGCCTGATGTGTGGCGGGTGGGGTGGGAAGAGGGGGGGGGGGTATAATTAACAAACATACGAGATAAAAACAAACTTGCTATTAAAAGTTTACTGACCGCAAATTTTTCGAGCAAAACTATTTTCCCTAATGTTTAAAAAAAAAAGACGCAAAGGCAAAAGTCATTTCCGGTAATTTCTCGTTTCGACGTTTGTAAAAAAAATGAGCTGCGCATGACGAACGTTGTACACATGGAATCAAAGTTCCATCATTATTTTACCATGTTTTTCATTTTAATGTTCTTACTTTTTTTGCGCCAAGCGGGTTAGCAACAGTGAGGAATAAACGAGATGGAAGAGAAAAATCGATGAAAAAAAAGGAAAAAAAAAACAAACAGGGTGAAAAACGAGCAACTCTGGGAACGTTGCTAACCGCCTCTCGCGCTCCTTTCCCAGATCGGACCTTAATGATGCTCGAGGTAACCGCATACGTCCAGGTATTAGCGCACGGTCGCGCGAATCTCGCTCTCGCGTAACGTTTGATTCAGTTTTTTTTTCATTTTCCTCCATTACGTTACTTCTTGATTTCTCCTCCTTTCTCCCTCGGGGCGGAACTTCAAGACGTCGTAAGCTATAATTTTCTTAAAAAAGACGCGCGCAATTTTTTGTTTGTTTGTAGTTTTCTGCAAACGAAAATCAAATTATCGAGTCTCGTATTTCTCGGATTAAAGAAATGAAAAGAGTTTATACGTAGGTAAAAGGTCAAGTGACATTTGCTGGGAAAGATTACGTGAAGCACGATATAAAAACTGTGATAAATTTTTAATGGCGATTGAAAAAAAGATTTAAAAAAAAAAGAAAAAAATTTGCAGGTTTGTCGTTTGAGAGAAAAAAGTTGCGAAAATTTCCTATAGTTTTTCTTACATTGTGTCCATTATCCTGGAAAAAAAAGCTTGATAATAAAATGAAACGGGTCTATTAATTTTGTCGCGGGATGTCGAGCAAAAATTTCCTCCTCTTGGTCGTCGTCGTGTCTATCGTTTACTCGTGATCGTTTATCTCCTCTCGTCATGACGAAATGTTTTTGCATTATACACCCCCGGGGCTACCTCGTACCGAGCTTTATACACAATTTAACGATGATCCGATAAAAAGCTCTTATCCCGCGTTTTATGATTTTATGAATGGCTCGATGCATAAGAGCTTGATAAAGCATTGTTGTATTCGACGATACGAACGAGAAAATATCGAAGATTTTATATTTACGGAGGATCGGGAAAATAACGACACGAAGATACACGAATTTTCACTTTGCTATATAAAAGAAAAACATTGCAGACTCTCGTTAACTCGTACATACCCCGCCGCGTACCTTGCGGTTATTAAATATATTTGAAGAATTTTTTTAAAAATTGTAAAATACTTAGAACCGTACAAATTCATAATAATAATAATTATTATTTTTAATAATAATAAGTATTATTATTATGAATTTGTACGGTTAAAATTATTATTATTATTATTATTATTATTATTATTTTATAATATTATAATAATATTTATAATATTATTATATTATAATATTATAATAATATTTATAATATTATTATAATATTTATAATATTATTATATTATAATATTATTATTATATTATTATTATTATTTAATCAAAATTAGCAATAGAAAAAAAAACTCGTTGCGTATGGAATTGTATGGACTTTTAATTTGTCTTTAATTAATGAAGAACAGAATTACATTCGTTACGGTTTTTTAAATGAAATTCGATGAATCGATGGTTGAAAAGTACGATTGGACAAAATCGTGGCTCGGGACTAAATAATAGGAAACGGTTTCTTGAGATAGTTGGCAAAACTGTCCAATGGACATGCCCTGTCGATAATCCTCGTCTTGACAATGTAGCGATTGTCTCCAAAGTTTTAAAGTCTCTCGCGACCTCTGTCGTCGCGTTTCGTCGTTAAGAGGACACCGACCTCAGGATGTTCTCTGCGGTATTCGTGAGAATGTTTCCTGAGTCTCGGTTGCAAGAGCCCGCTAATGGTTTGTCTCCAGACAGCCGACAAACTAGCGAAATATCGAATCAAGCCCTCTTTACCCTTGACGCCGGAGCTACGCTTGCCACTCTCGTCAGGATCCTTGAATTCATCGAGATTGAATTCGAGAAACGGATATATTGATAGTTCCTCCGCCGAACGCCTCGACTGAGTAGAACGCTTGGCGTTCATCGCCTACCGCGATGTCCTTTATTGCGAGAACAGTTGATTAAACCACGGACAACTAAGCTTTAAGACTGGTGTGAGTTAACGAAACATTCGTTGGATTTCCGATTTTTATTTTTTAACAATAATAACAAAATTTATTGAGGAAAATATAGATGCAATGACCTTGACACTGCGTGCAAAGCGAGACCGGCATGAGAAAGGTCATGGCGCGCGATTGCGTAAAGAGAAGAAAGCTCGGTAGGCCGGGCGAATCACGCGCCCTCTGTCGCCCTAGTTCACCGTTCGACTCTCGCGACAGTGGTTTCAACTTTTTCAACGACAAAGGTTCAACTTTCCTTCGGAAAATCTTCATTCGTTAAACATGGCTACTTTTAGCACACTACGCAAGAGTGAGAACGCGTTCAGATAGGTTGAGCACGTACAATCGTGGCAGAATGAAAGAGAACCAGTACGGTACGTGATTATCGATCGCTTTACTAAAGCTCGTTGGCCATGCCTATAAGAACAAAAAGCTCGGTTAGTTCCCTAAACTTTGAGGTTAAGGAACGTCGCGTCTCTTGCATACGCAATGTTCCTCCTTGGATTTTTCCCTTCCATTGTCTCTGTTCCCGACTGAAATTCGGTCAGTGGAGCATGGAACCTTAAAGAGAATATCGCGTAAAACCCAGTGTCCTTTATCTTCGTACAATCTTCCCTGCGGTTTGCAAAAGAAAAACAAACAAAAACAGAAAATTGAAATATGGAAATCGAATTCGATTGCAAGATATCGATAAATAGAATCGATATCTCGTAGACAATACATCGCAATAAATAACGAAACAACGCGTCTCGGCGTCCTCTGATTTACGACAGAGCGACCATAACCTAGTTCTTGGTATTTCTTCCTCTCATCGCCAAAAAGAAATGGAGTCGAGAAAGAGCGAGAGAGGAAAAGTGAGGAGATTTAGTGTCGAGAGATGCCAAAGTGGGACGGTCCCGTCTCTCGTTTCGTCGGTAAGAATTCTCCAGGCGCGTCCTTGGCACACGCTCGGTGTAGCATTCTCATCTTCCATCTTCCTTTTTCGTTTAACCGCCTCTCGTCTAGTTGGATTACTTCCTTGTCCCGTCTCTCTCTCTCTCTCTCTCTCTCTTTCGCTCTCTCGATCTTTCAACTTCTCGAGGTAGAAAAAGCCATGTCTACCTCGAGTCTAGACGACCTAGGCCAACTTTTCGTCTTAAAGATAAAAGTTGGCCGTCGCGGATCTTTCCTTGTCATCGCTTGCTCGATAATCTTCATACTCCCCTCTATATATATATATTGTATATTTAGACGTATGACAAAATACATGTACAGGTAGTTTCATGCGAAATAAACCATTAACGCAATAAAAATCTTTCCCTTTTTCCTATTTCACCATTGTAGTAATAAAATTAAAGAATTTTCATAAATTATGAAATTTCTTCTATTATTTAATTTCTTAATACTTTTTAAGTCCATAATTATTATTATTTTTTCAATATGAAATGTACTATTTTTATTTAAATATCCAAAAGATTCTTTCAGTTTCATGCTATCAACCCTTAAAATAAAAAACTGTCGTAATAATATTGAAAAAATAAATTAAAATAAAAATATTTCAAAATTTAACAAATTTCGTAATTTATTAACTTCATTTATTTTCAACAATAATATATATAAAAAAAACTGTAACGTGATACTCGTATGTTGCAATCTGGATATTGGTACTTTTCGCATGAAACGCCCCTTATACGTATCTCGAGGTACGATAAAAATATAAATACGCAATATTTACCTGCATTTACATACACACACATACACAGCTACATATATACATATTTTGTACACGGGTACGGGGTGGATGATAATAAGTCTGGCCTCGGGCACGATCGGTAGGTTGCCAAGAAAACCAGCAACTTATCCAGGCTCTCCTTGCGATATCGAACTTTCAACCAAAGTAAAAAAAAAAAGCAAATCTTACTTTTCCCTCCTCTCACATTTTCCTTTATTCCTCGGTCCCTTCGTCCCCCTTCCCCCCTCCTCCAACTGCAACGGGACAGACTCTCGTTCATCTCTTAGGAATCTTTCAAGTTCGAGCAAACCCTCTAAGAACAAGTTTTGTTGTGCATGTTTTTTGTTCCAGTTTTCCATTTTTTTTCTCCCTGAAAGGTCTTGTCGATTACTTCGAGAATAATAAAGGAGAGAGAACTCGAGAATTTTTGCGTATTGAACCAGGCGAGGAATAAGACATGGGAGAAATGGTCGAAAAGAATAAGTAATGCACTTCGTCTAACTCTCTCACTTTGCCCTCTCTCTCTCTCTCTCTCTCTCTCTCTCTCTCTCTCTCTCTCTCTCTCTGTCTTTGTCTCTTTCTCTCTCTTTCTCTCTCTCTCTTCTAATTCCTATTCTGATGGTAAATATTCAAACTACTCCAACAAACTTTGTCTCTCGGGTTCGCAAATCATTCAAAATTCACGAATCCATAGAGAAAAGACAACTTCTCGCACTTCCTACATTATAACGTCGACACTTCGCGTCAACTATTATTCTCACAGCGGTAAATTTACTCCAGAAACTTCCCTCAAAAAAAACAATCGTAAACCAACGAGAGAATCGTAAACCGCGATCAAAAGAAAATTTCTTACTTCCACTAATAGCATTCATCCATCTTTACATTTTCTCAAAAAACCCTTTGATCTTCGTGTCCTTTAACAATAACCTCAAAAAATAAAAATCTTCCTATTAAAAATAAAGTGACGATTATCAAATTTTCTAAATTCTTAATTTGTAAATTTAACTTTTCACAGTGCAACAGTGACACCAAAAAAAGTTAATGAAATTTCAGAATCGCGGGAGATCGGTCCATTCCGCACGAAACGCCCCATACACGTAATCTCGCGATGCGATAAAATCTCGAGTAGACGGAAACGATCGTACGCAGCCCAGTCTGAGTACTCCAAGTAGCTACAATCGTATACAATACCCGCATGTAATAAATGAGAAGGGCGACGTAGGAGTGCAAAAGGAGGGGAGGGAGGGGGAGGGTGAATAAGCCAATATGGTTCGGTAGCTTGAATATCTTGAAAAACATGCGCATGCCCTCGAAAAGTAAGAATCGAGGCGAATGGGAAGGAGGAGAAGGAAAAAACTGTAATGGACCCATTCTGAAGTTTCCACTTGTCTCGAGATCGTAGGAGAGACGGCAGTTCTGGTTCACCGGAACGACGCGGTCTACCATTTTACATCCCCCTTACCACCCCGTCAAATGCTTTTCCCAACCCTCGATGTTCGACGCTCGAGACACGCGAACGAGTAGGTAGAAAGGAAAATACGCGTAATATATGTTACGACGGTGGCAAACAAAGCTCGAACACGTGCCACTTATACAGATGGTTCTCAACCTTGGTGGCGCCACCTGTCGTCTCAAAGACGAAAAAATCCCCGAAAATAAAGAGTTTGACAAATTATTGGCATTTTTTTTTTTCAAGGAAAATGAAAGATTTTCCATCGTTTCTTTCATCAATATTACAAAATTCATGAGAATTTTTTGTCTTCAATAATCTTGATCGTATTTTACTTCGAGAATTTGTTTAATTTCGATTTTTTGTCTGTTTTGCGTCGAATGAAAAATTTAATCATTTTTTTTGTTTCGCGAGGTAATTATTCTTCGTCTCGTTTGTCGTCGATGCAAGTTTGTTGTTAGTACGGTTGGTCGCACAGTTGAAATAATGATAATGCGGGAAAGAACGAGAAAGGACACAAAGAAGGGGAGAAAACGAATCGAGACAAAGTTAGGACGAAGTTTCGGTAGGAAGTAAGAGAAAAAGGGTAAATAAAATATGTGTGAAAGAAAGTACGAGTGCATTATTCATTCTGTCTCAAAGCTACGCTGATGGTGGCGGGCTAGTGCAATTTCCCAATGAACGTCGGGCGAGAGGTGAGAAAAGTAGGGAGAGTGAGAAGGGGTGGGGGGTGGAAACCCCGAGGGTTTTTCTCTTCTCGGGGGCGAAAAGATTTTTCATCGTCTAAGCCACGAGGCTACAGGCACGCTCGAAGGGATTTCTCTTTACCGAGCATTTTCTTTTCATCCCGGACTCGAGACGAAAATTCCACTTCTCATTTTCGAATCTCTTGGTTTCGCGCGCTACGCGTTCGAAAAGTAATGGCCCGTTGAATATATTGACTCGTTTGTTTGCTCGAAATAATTATAGCGTTTAGTTTTTACTTATCGAACGATATGTGAAAAAAAAATTTGTCTTTAGTTAAAAAAAACGAAAGTATTTAACAATATTTTTTTCAAGCAAATTCAAACGCGCACGTGGCACCAAATTTAGATGGTGCTTGTTTAATTCTTATTTATCGAGCGATAGGAAAAAAAAAAATTTTTTTTTTGGTCGGAAAAAAAATTCAAAAATATTACAAAATATTTTTTTAAGCAAATTCAAATCGCATACGTGGCACTAAATTTAGATGTTGCTTGTCTAATTCTTATTTATCGAGCGATACGTAAAAAAAATTTTTTTTTAGATGAAAAAAAAACAAAAATATTTAAAAATATTTTTTTCAAGCAAAT